>OY723390.1:29186965-29234465 GCA_963210295.1 Ophion ellenae | reverse complement strand
CGAAAACGGCTTGTCCGATTTTGTCCAAATTTGGATACAATATTCTTCCATAGTTTTCCTCGTTCGCCACGTAGGATTTTTTTTTAAATTTTCATTTTTGACGGAATTGCGACCGTTTTAATTTAACATTCGTTTTTCGTTCGCAGTTTCCGACGATTTTGGATTGCATACACATTGCATAAAAAAGCAATGGTTCAATCAAATGAAAAACCCCTACGTGGCGAACGAGAAAAAACTATCGAAGAATATTGTATCCAAATTTGGACAAAACCGGACAAGCCGTTATCGAGATACATCTCACACCGACTTTAAAAACTATGTTTCGAAATAATCGCGTTTGAATCGCTTCCAGTCAACGAATTTATTTTTATAAAATCCTAAACATACCTCAATGTACATATTTTCCAATAAAAAAAACCGGATCCAATCGAAACATTAGTTTTTGAGATAAAAATTCCCAAAGTTTACCTGTTTTTCTCGCCGTTTACTCAGGTACCTCCCTTTAAGCAACGCCGTACATTACTCGGTTGGGGTAATTAATTTTTGCCTGTGCCGAAATTTGTTGGATTCGACAGGAGCGTCACACGTAGGGAGTCCACATTGGAATCAAAGTGGATTACGCACTATTTCCTGGCTGACATTGTTTCAACAATGTCAATCCCGTTAATGAAAGTGACTATGCTGTTGCCTGCATGGCACAAGCTATGCCGCTTGTTTGCATTCTGGTAGCTACTACTACGCTGAATGGCATAAAACTCCCTAATTTTAATTTTGCTTGTATAATACTTATTTGTCTTGCATAAAAGTACCTAATTTGTTGTTTATTTATTTTATGTTGTGTTGAACATATTTACGAACATAGCAGAGTATGCTTATAAATGTATAATAAATATTATATATAATATAATAAATAACAAATATATAATATAATAAATATATATATACAATAATAAATATAATATAAATATAAATATAAAAATCTCAATAAAAGACTGTGATTTTAAACCCTACGTTGACTCACTGGGTTAGTTTGACGCGGACGAATTTGAAATAAAATGCTCACCCTCGCAAACGTGAAAATTACAAAAAAAATTTACAGCCAATTAATTTCACATGTTCCGAAATTATTATTATACAGACACATTTAAAAAAAAATTGAAGTGTATCCCGGATTTTTCCGATAAAGGCCGATCACAGGTTTGCTAATGGCAGGTGAATGAAGTACTATCCGGGTGTGTCAAAATCATGGCCAAATATAAGTGTGTCAATGAAGGGTTGAAAAGTACGGTAGTTTCACTTACAAGGAAAGGTTGCGAGGTCGATCTCTCCGATTTCGATGAAATTCAGCATGCTTGTGAATTGATAAAAATAGGCGACACGTATTTTTGTTATATCTGCGGAACCCGATTTTTGAGGGTCGAAACGCACCCTCTAAATCGGGGTGTTTTTTTGTTTTTCATCGATAATGTTTAAACGGTACGAGATATGACAAAAATTCAAATTGCGACAATGTTTATTTTTTTCTTGTACTATACATTGGAGATGAGAACGATAACGTTATCCCGTGCGGAAATTGAGTTGGGGCTGTGATCGGGCCCCAATAATATTCCCCTAACTTTATTCGGGCCCTAATCTGGAAGCCACATGAGGGCCGTTAGCGGCCGGTCACACTTTGTCAACAAGGGCCATTAAAGGCGCAACTACAGGGGCCTTATAAGTTGCCTCAATGGCGCCTCATCAAAACCATTTTAGCGCCCTGAAAATGCCTCAGCGGCGCCTCATCATAACCATTTCAGCGCCATAAAATATCCGTATCAGTGGATATACGTGTATGTTTAATGCGTCAGGGTATATCTGTATTTGTTTTTATGTAATTGTTCATGTGCATAGGTGTGGGCGTGAGTACATGCGTATGTATGTGTGCGCGCGTAGAAATGTGATTGCGTATTTGCATCTGAGCCTTCAAGACAAACTGCCATGACGAAATTAATACAAAAAATAATCCATTCTAAGGAATGGATGTATAGTAGAAATAAAAAAAATATATGGGTCTACTGAATCACTAGAATCTATTTCCATTGAGGGGAAGATCTGGAAAACAAAGACCAATTTATTTACTTATCCTACACAGTCAGATAAAGTTTATGAATGGGAAATATCAGCGAAGTCTTCGGAAGAAATAATTTTCCCTGTGATGAGTATTGAGCGGAAATTAGTTGCTATAATAATGTCGAGAAAACCGATTGGGACTGTTCACACTTATGCGCTAGCATTACTCCATGTATGAGTGAAACCATGAGTAATTGTTTGTATCTATGTAAAAGGTTTCTTTAATTTGATAAATAAATACTGTCTGATGTTTGTCTGCATATTTGTGTTCATCGTTGATTTTTTATTTGCCAATGCCCTTAAGCTTTTTCCCAATTTGCGTTCGATAATATTATTCGATCGATGTATATAATCGATTTGAATAATTGAAATACCATCAACCATGTAGCCTAAGCTATTTATACTGGTTTATCGCTATAATAGTCAGATCTGGACCTATTGTGGAGATCCCTACTTGTTAATCCCTATACTGGCCAAATCTGGGCCTATTGTGAAAATCCCTACAGGTTTATCCCTATGATGGCCAAGTTGGGTCCTTTTGTGGAAATCCCTACAGGTTTATCCCCATAATGGCCAAGTCGGGGCCTATTATGGAAATCCCTACAAGTTTATCCCGATAATGGCCAAGTCTGGGGCCATTGTGGAAATCCCTACTAGGGAAAGCACTAGCAAAACCCTGAAAGGCCCTTATTTTTATTAGGGATGCCCTATCAGTTTTCCGCACGGGATCGACGAAAAACACCCTTATTTTCGAGGGTGCGGTTCATCCCTTAAAAATCGGGTTCCGCAAATATAAAAAAATACGTGTCGCCTATTTTTACCCATTGTAAAAGCGTGCCAAATTTCATCGAAATCGGAGAGATTGACCCTGAACCTTTTCTTGTTAACTATACAGTATTATTTCTACAACTTCGATCTTTACTTTCAAGCTTCTGACGTTTTTAATCGACGTTTTACAAAAATATCGGAAAATATCGAAATACCGGCATTCCGGTATTACAAATTGATAATATCGAAATAATACCGGTGTTGGAAAAAAACTCCGATAGTCGAAAAAAATTTCGATAGTTTTAACCGAAGTATTCAGTTTTATTTTGTGTGCGATATAAAAATGCGGAAAATATAAACGAAAAGCATCGAGCGGCTTCTGTGTCGTATCAATACTTCTCGCAGTCGATATACGCTCTCTTTAAATTCTTTTATCAACAACGTAGACGTACGCGAAGATATATGCTCGCAAACGCGCGCTAAAGCAAACTGGCGATTCGAGGACGTGCTGACGTCCACCGATAAGATTGTCGAACAACGCTGCTTAAACCTCGCGACTTTGTACACACTTGAAGAAAATTCGGTTTTTCACGAAACGGTTCGCGATCGATCGCGGATTCGAAGCATCGCGTTTTTTTTTGCACAGCCAATCGGGAGATTCCGGTTTTAATGACGTGGAGGAAATTTATAGCCGGAAGAACCATAACGCAATGATGTGGTGACACTTGGAAATTCCTCCTCGGTTGTTGCAGCTATGTATGTGCATATTTGCGTGTGTATGCTTTTGCGGATACGTGCATGTTATGCACGTACCTACGTGCAACTGCTTACGCGTATCCACGTGCGTGGGTTCGAGTGTGAGCGAATTTATTCGATCATTTTACGTTGCCTATAATGACACGCAACCTTATCGGAACTTTCGGCCAAAGATGTACTGTGAAGAATGTTCTTGAGGCGTTAGGCCTCAGTACGGGTATAAAATCATGTGCGAATTTAAGGGGAGGGTAGGGGTTTTAGCGTGAACAAAAAACACTTTGTTGCGAATTTTTTTCATCTATGTGGATAGAGTAAATTTAATAAAACCTTTTGTAAATTGTTAAGTGTCATTTCAAGAACATTCCGTGAAATTTGTACCCGAAAATATCTACAAACAAGCCGATGCCGCGTTTTTCTCGAAACAACTTTTTCAAAGTCCGTGTTCACTGCCATTTGAAAACTACATGACCGATTTATTTCAAACTTGGTACACAAACACTTTCTACATAGAAATTACCTCCCCCCAACGGTTAGTTTGAGATTTATTTTTTACATTGCGGGGGTTCTCCACCCCCAAAATGGCGGAATTTTTCGTGAAAAATAGCACTTTTCACTTTACATGACCACCAAAAATTTAGAAATGGAAAAAAAAAATTATCAAAGACCGTTGGGGGAAGGATTTGATGATACTTTGACTAAATTTAAATGGTACTTGATTTCAGATAATGTCTAGCTGAGATACAGTGAACACCGCAAATCGTGTTTTTCCAAAGGCGTACTTGGAAAACCTTTGTCACCGGCTTGTTTATGGATATTTTCGCGTACAAAATTCACGGAATGTTCTTAAAATGATACGTAACAATGTAAAAAAAGTTTCAATAAATTTACTCTATCCATATCGATGAAAAAAATTCGCAAAGAAGTGTTTTTTGTTCACGCTGAAACCCCTACCCTTCCCTTAACAAACTTTTTTCGCATGGAAAAGTGATCACTCATAAAATTAATTACTCATTTATTTGGTATGAATATCAAGCTGTTAGAAACTATATAGATATTTTTTTTCGCAGTACAAAATGGCCGACTACTAATATGTTCTTTTCTTATCTTTTTTTAGGCGCTCCGCGGCGTGACATTTAGCATCCACAATTTTTTACCTAGAACAAAAAACGAAAATTCTCGTCAATCTACATTAGAATGCCTAGAGAAGTACGTACGGAATTTAAAAAATATTGTTTCATTAAAAACTTGTAGATATTTGAACTTAAGAAATGAATTTTCAGTGAAAAATTTCGGTATAACTGTTCATAAACTGCTCATAAAATGAAAAGTTTTCGATTAATCCGAAATTCCGTACGTACTTCTCAGCGAAATTCAATTAGGAACATAACTTTTAAATTTGAAGTAAATCGAGTGAAAATTGTTGAAGTTATTTGTCACGCCAAAAAATTTCTAACAGCTTGATATCCATACTAAATAGATATGTAATTAATTTGATGAGTGAATCACTTTTTCATACCAAAAAAGTTGTTAAATCCGCACATGATTTTATACTCGTTACTGTGGCCTAACGCCTTAAAGAGAGTATCTCTCAGTTTCTGTGTCGCGCAATTTTCTGATAGTGAATATACGTCATGTAGGGTAATTCCGAGGGAGTTGGCCATAAGGGAGAGATGGCCAATAGAAATGTTTCATAAAACCGCGCACTAGATTTCACCTGTTACTCCTTAATTCGCTTCGCGTCGTGCGCAGATGTACGTGTACGAGCAAACGTTTGGCAAAAAAAATGTTAAGTGAGTAAAATCCTTTTTAATTATTCTGTCTACTGCTAAATTTTTTTGACGGTTTCATGTTTTACATTGTGGTGATGTTATTTTGTAAAAGTAATGGTTACTTTTGTATTCCTTGAATAGTTCACGAACAGTGCTTTGTTATAACCTCAAGATTTCGCATGTATTGTTTCTACTTGTTTACATTTTAGATGTGGCCATCTCTTCCGGGAGATTAGGAGAGATGGCCACGTACAGTCGGTGTATGATGGCCATAGTATTAGTTGTAATGTGTTCAAGTAATTCATTTTTTCTACATTTGTTTTAGATGCCTAATGAGTACAAGAAAAAAGCAATTGCTCTACGAGGGAACTGGACTCAAGAATCGTTAAAAGCAGCTATTAGTGCTGTAAAAAATGATGAATTGTCTATGGTATGAAATACCTAGGAAGACCTTAGAAAGACGATGTAAGAACAATGACAAAAAATGTTGCGGAGAAAATTATTATGAAACTCGTCTCATCGAAGACTGGCTTCAGTGGATAGTGTGCCAACTTTGGGTACATAAAAATCATACTGATTTCGATGATATGTGATCTAGATATGGCCAACAGAAAACAAAAAAATATGACTCAAAACGTAAAACCAAAGAGAAAACCGAGAGCATAATGCTGGATAACTGGAGGGGATATTACGGTATCTGTGGCCCCTAATTCTGACCACGCAGCCATCATATTTGACCCAAAATAAGACTTTTTTGAGGAGTGGTAAAAATCGAAATTCGATCCTTAAGGGGTTGATACAGGGGTTTTAAAGTTTGTATGGGACATCATATTTTTTTTGACAGATTTGCTTGAAACTTGGTGTAAATACTCTACAATACAAATAATTGAACACGTATTTCTGCATTTCCTAAAAGTGGACCCTTAAGAGAGTTAAACGGGAGGGTAAAAGTTTGTATGAGACAACATATTTTTTTGTCAGATTTACTTGAAACTTGGCATAAATACACTAAAATACAAATAATTAAACACGTATTTCAACAATTTATGAAGTTTAACCTTTAAGGGGGTTTAACGGGAGTGTTAACGTTGATAAGAGAAAACATATTTTTTTACCAGATTTACTTGAAACTTACTAAATTGATTTGATACAGAACACTAGATGTTTTCCTCTGTGTTTGGTGCGAGTAGACAGTCAAGTAGTACTTTTTTAGCCCCTTAACTGTGTTTGTTTCAGTTGGCATAAATATACCAAACAAATACATGTGTAATTATTTGTATTGGAGTGTATTTATACCGAGTTTCGAGCAAATCTGACCAAAAAATATGTTGTCTCATATAAACTTTGAAACCTCCGTTTCACCCCCTTAAGGGTCGAATTTCGATTTTTACCACTCTTGAAAAAAGTCTTATTTTGGGTCAAATATGAAGACTGCGTGGTCAGAATTAGGGGCCACAGATATCGTAATACTGCCTAACTGGACATCTCACCACTCCTATGGCCATCACACCCGGATACTCTGGCAGAGACAGCCAAACGTGATTTTTTTGAAATAGTAGTTTTAAGGGGCTATACCAGAGTGACACTTTTAAACAATCGATTTTTTTAGCCTTTTTCGACAGTTTATACTTTCAAGAATATCATTATCATTTATATCAATATCATTTTATCTTGCAAAAATCGATAGTTAAATCTTTGAACGCGTTTTTCTCGAAATGAGATTTTTCAAATTTGCTGACATTGTAACTCAAAGAGCAATTATCCGATTGACGTGAAATTTGAACTGAGTACTCTTGAATATATTTACTCTACAATGAGGTAGGATATTTTTGATTGGATGAAAATTGACGATTTGGCATTGAAAAAAAAACGACCATTTTATAAGCAAGAAAACAGACTCTTTTCATAACTACGCCATTATGTCAGATTTTTATATTTTTAGAAAACCCTAGGTCATTGTACAGGAAATACCTTCTAGTTTAACGACTTTTTTTTCCTTTTTCGGTTTCAGCTACTTAATCGGCCGGAATCATGTCAGCAGTGGAGGAACTTTTTTTGGCGCCTCCGAAGGCAGCGCACAAGTCGCTTGGATCTCAATATTTTTATATGAAAAAATTATGTAATGTAGGTCAAATATAGCCAAATATATTCTTACTTTTCCGAAACATTTAATTGAGTACTTTTCTTCCAAAAAATTCCCGAAAATCACCCAAACTTTCAGCTTTCACACTGGTATAGTCCCTTAAGGTTGATCTGATAGGAGCTTGTTTTAATTTCGTAAATTATTTTACAGTTAAATGTTTAAAGTTTAATTACAAATGAAGATAAGTTAAGAAACGTCTGTACTTCTATTTTGACGGAGAAACCAAAAATCACAAAACCTCTCCAACTTTTAGCAAGGAAAAAGTATATTAGTAATTTTCTTACCTAGACAGATGATGCCTATAATTGGAATGAGAAATTGCAGTCATCATCGGGTCTCGTTCGAGCATAAATTAATACCAAATGAATATCTCGAGGGATAAGTAATCAACGATTTATTAACAAATTACATTGTGAATAGAGTTATCTGATGTCGGTATGAATTATTTTTCAGTTACAATAAATTCAGTCACGGTATTTCATTGTGCGTTGCTGTTCTATTAGAATATCAAATACATAATGTATAATTTTAACATCAAGGATAGCGGCAGTGACAACTCCACGAGAACCTAAAATGCCAAACAATAGCTGGAAACTTATTGTTGTTGACTTGAGATAAAAAAGGCATTCGAACCTAGTAGAAACTAAATATATTGAACGATGAGGGTAAATGTATCGTATATGAGGGTAGAATATCACGAGCATATTCTACCTATTTCTTTTCATTATAGGACATAGGACTTCCATTGATCATTAAGGCCTTAGGC
This sequence comes from Ophion ellenae, assembly GCA_963210295.1. NCBI lineage: Eukaryota > Metazoa > Arthropoda > Insecta > Hymenoptera > Ichneumonidae > Ophion > Ophion ellenae. The sequence continues at coordinate 29,226,154 of OY723390.1, read as the reverse complement.
CACAGTAACGGGCATAAAATCATGTACGAATTTAACATTTTTTTTTAGTGTGAAAAAGTGATTCACTCAAGAAATTAATTACACATCTATTTAGTATAAATATCAAGCTGTTAGAAAATATGTATTTTTTTTTCGATGTACAAAATGGCCGACGACTCAAAACTTCTCAAAACAGTTTTTTTCCAATTGGCGTGACAAATAACTTCAACAATTTTCACTCGATTTACTTCAAATTTAAAAGTTATGTTCCTAGTTGCATTTCGCAGAGAAGTACGTACGGAATTTCTGATTAATCGAAAACTTTTCGTTTCATGAGCAGTTTATGAGCAGTTATAACGAAATTTTTTACTGAAAATTCCTTTTCAAGTTCAAATATCTACAAATTTTGAATAAAACAATATTTTTCAAATTCCGTACGTAATTCTCTAGATATTCTAATTTAGATTGACGAGAATTTTTGTTTTTTGTTCTAGGTAAAAAACTGTGGATCCTAAACGACACGCTGCGGAGCGCCTACAAAAAGATAACACAAGAAAATATTAGTAATCGGCCATTTTGTACATGGAGAAAAAAAGATGTATTTTCTAACAGCTTGAGTGAATCACTTTGTCATACGAAAAAAAATGTTAAATTCGCACATGATTTTATACCCGTTACTGTGGCCTAAGGCCTTAAGCATTTTCTATAAAACTAATAGTTTTTGTTTCTCGATTTACAGCACGATAGCTTAATTTCAATTTTTGAAACTTTAAGAAGTTGCAGTTAAAAAAAATAATACTTACAAGGTATGCGTCATTCTTATAATGAAAAGTTAAAAACGAAAATTCGTTGCAGCATAAACAGAACTGTGCCATTTTTTATTGAGTCTTTTAATCCTTGTGAAACTGATTGAACAGAAGAATAAAAATAAACTATCGAACTTGTTGAAACAGAAAATATTCGTTCAAAGTGCATGCAGGGAAGAAAATATCCGTAAGTGTCGAAATTCGTTTGGAAATTTGTAAAGAAAGATACCCTCTCTCTCTCTCTCTCTTTGTTTCTCGAAGGACTCTACCTAATACCTAGCGGAGAAGTCTACTTATTTTCGTAATCTCTTTTACTATAATCTTGAAGTAACTCTTCCAAAACGTATTACACAATGTTCCGAGAACAACCCTCCGGAGGGTCGACTCTATTCTAAGACGAAACTTCACCGAAGAGTCCACTTAGGAACTATTTTCGACCCAAGAAGCACACAGCGTATGAGTGGATTACGCATGCACGGAATCTGTTCCGCGCATAGAAGGGAAGGATATCTGATAGAGATTATGTTGCGATGAGTTTCCCGGCAGAGATTAAGTATTCAAAATAGCGGTATCCACCGTTCATACCCCGGTGAAGTCATTGCTCAGTTTATTTCTACTTCCGTACAATCGTTTTTTATGGAACAAGTCTTTTGAAGAGTTTCCATTTGGATAAATTGATATTGGGGCAGCAGACCGACTACTTTCAGTTTGGGAGAATTGCCAATGTGACGAGCCGACTTTCCGTATGTTTCTCTACGGTGTTCACGCGTTCTTTTGTATACCAAAGAAAATCTGCTGTTATCCTAAAGTTATTGGAAGTACAAATAAGTCTCCGCCGGTTGGCAAAAGATGGCCCCACCAGGAGGTTGCGGTTGAAATTGTCAGATGTAAAACGTCATATGGCAAGACCATTACCTTGAAATATTAGCGATTTTGTATGAGCATCACATCATTTTTTTCGTGCGAAAATGTCGAGTCTTGATCCAAATAAGCGTAATTTGCGGGAACTTTTGATTGAATTCTTTAATTTGAAGAAATCTGCAGCTGACGCGCATCGATTGCTTGTAGAAGCATATGGTGAGGCTGCTTTACGGGGAGGTACCTGAGTAAACAGCGAGAAAAACAGGTAAACTTCGGGAATTTTTATCTCAAAAACTAATCTTTCGATTGGATCCGGGTTTTTTTATTGGAAAATATGTACATTGAGGTATGTTTAGGAATTTTTAAAAATAAATTCGTTGACTGGAAGCGATTGAAATGCGATTATCTCGAAACATAGTTTTCAAAGTCGGTGCCAGATGTATCTCGAAAACGGCTTGTCCGAATTTGGATACAATATTCTTCGATAGTTTTTCCCGCTCGCCACGTAGGGGTTTTTCATTCGATTGAACCATTGCTTCTTTTATGCAATGTGTATGCAATCCAAAATCGTCGGAAATTGCGATCGAAAAACGAATGTTAAATTAAAACGGTCGCAATTACGTCAAAAATGAAAATTTCAATAAAATTCCTACGTGGTGAACGAGAAAAAACTGTCGAAGAATATTGTATCCAAATTTGGACAAAATCGGACAAGCCGTTTTCGAGATACATCTGGCACCGACTTTGAAAACCACGTTTTGAGATAATCGCGTTTGAATTGCTTCCAGTCAAAGAATTTATTTTAAAAAATTCCTAAACATACCTCAATGTACATATTTTCCAATAAAAAAAACCCCGGATCTATTCGAAACATTAGTTTTTGAGATGAAAATTTCCGAAGTTTACCTGCTTTTCTCGCCGTTTACACAGGTACCTCCCCTTAAGTGAGAGAAATTGTCGTGAGTGTTTTGAAAAGTTTAAGAACGGTGAGTTTGACGTCAAAGACAAAGAACGTAGCGGAAGGCCGAAAGTGTACGAAGTCGTGAATTGGAAGCATTATTGGAGGATAATTCGTGCCAAACGCAAGAAGAACTTGCACTTACATTAGGAGTGACTCAACAAGCAATTTCACATCTTTTAAAATAGTTGGAATGATTGAAAAGCAAGGAAATTGGGTTCCATTTGAACTGAAGTCGAGAAACTTTGAACGCCGTTTTTGCACATGTGAAATGCTGCTTGCCAGGCATAAGCAAAAGGGTCACTCATAACACTCAATTGGGAAGTTTTACCCCAACCACCGTATTCGCCAGACATTGCTCCCTCTGACTATCATTTATTTCGATCAACGACGCACGGTCTGTCTAAACACTTGCAATCATATGAAGATACCAAAACTTGGGTCGATTTGTGGATAGCCCCAAAAGATGAAGCGTTCTTCCGACGCGGTATCCATATGCTGCCAGCAAGATGGAAAAAATAGTGGCTAGCGATGGACAAAACTTTGAATAAAACATAAAGTACCGTTCTTTCACAATAAATGCCCAATTTTTGATAAAAAAAAAACGGTGGAGACTTATTTGTACTTCCAATATTAAGGCAGGACACCATCGAAAATCGACTAAGTTACAGACGATCATCATTTAAAAATGTTGACATTATCTTATTACAACTTCCAAGTGTTAATTTTTTTCTTGTTTTTACAAAACAAAATGGCGGCGTTTTAAGGTATCCTTCAGGCGTCTTTTGAAAAATTGCTCATGTTATAGCTCAAAAAATTATTGATCGATCTGGCTGAAATTATGGCAGGTTTGACTATAACGTAATTGGAAGGATGTACCCAGGATTTTAAGGTTATCGCGTAAATAAATTACTTTTTTGGGGTAAAAATTGTCGAGGAAATGGTTCAAAAATATGAAAATTTGATTAAAAGCCTACTTAATTTTTCATTTTATACGTTTTTAAAATATTTTATATGTATATCCTTCCAATAATGTTATAGTGAGAAACCTCCCAAAATTCTAGCTCGATCGATCAATAACTTTTTGAGCTATAACATGAGTCATTATTCAAAAGACCCCTAAAGGAATACCTCATAACGCCGCCATTTTGTCGTGTTTAAAAAAGGAAAGAACATTTTAACACTTGAAAGTTGTAATAAGATGACGACAACATTTTTAAATGATGATTATTTTATCAGCTTGGAAAAGATTCTTGAAAAATGGCTTCGGGCGTCTAAAGGAATTTCCCCCCTTAATGAGAGCAGGTAGTGCGAGGATTTACGTATACATTCTAGTATAAGTTTTAGTATGTGTTTACGTATACTAAAAGTTTCAACTAGCTATAATGGACCGATCTTTAATTTAAAAAAACCAATGTTTCTGTAATTACAGTAGCTACCTTTCTGCGTAGCCGTTTTATTTTATTTAGTCTTTTCAAGTCACCGAATGTAAGTGAACATTTCGCCAAAATCACACTTTTTTGTACATCCGTCATTTTGTGATATTTTTATTCGAAAAAACGACTACGTACGACGAGAACTACATTTATATAGATTATAAAACTTTTTAATTTTCATTTACCTGACCAACCATCATCAAGTTATCGATTCGCCCGTTGGAGCACATTTTTTATACAGAGGCTCTATTATACCTTAATAACGTTAATTTATATTTTTTTCCGATAATAATTTACACGAAATAAGTTCAACGTATGCGTAATAACATCCCTTTTTCCAAAGCCCAGAAAATAATCTAGTAGACAAAAAAACGACTTTTTTCGTTTCGTCACAGTGGCCGGAGCCTGAATTAGAAGGTGCGAAAAATCGGTTTTTTATTGCTTAAATCGATAAATAAACTATCCAAGAATATATTTACAAAATTACAGAGCCCAATTGTAAATATCTTCGAAGATACACGGCCAAGAGCAGAGAAGCGATTGATATTTGATATTGATATTTCCTCCTATTGAAAACTTTGAAGCGCGTTTTCTCGAGTTTTCATTTTCACGATTTTTCCAAATTGCTGGGCGTGATAATAAAAAAACTGAACGACCTATTGAATCAAGTCAAAGTTAATTTTTTTCGGGATGAAAATCTCTTTCAAGTGAATTAAAAAAGCTGTTGATAAAGTCTTTTTAAATCATTTTTATAGCACGTTAAAGTGTTTTTTTTACACATTTTTTTCAAACATGAGAAAAGTTATAATTTCACGATTTTTACAGCTTTTTCTTAATTTACCCAGAAGAAAAATATATGACAATTAAAAATTTTATTGGTATTTTTGGTTCAGTTAACAAATACGAGCTGCATCTTTCTCGCCGATTGGGGACTGCAGTGGCAAAACGCACATGGAATTGACTGAAAAATCTGCAGTCATTTATTGTTTCATGTTGGAATTTTTTTGAATACATTTCAAATATATATGAAAATATACCTCACTGGGCTCCCTTGTTTTTTTCCCATCGAAAAAAAAAATTCCCGAAAAAACGCCTTTTTGGACCTTCTAATTCAGCCCCCGGGCTATGGGATATTTATGGGATATTATGGGATATAACAAAATATGGGATATTTGTCCATTTTTTCTTTTATGCTCACGTCGTAACGTGCAACACATTTATGGACGCATAAAAGTATTGAAAAGACATACGAGAATGAGGAAAAGGAATGTGTCGAGTGAGCAGAGAGTCTCGGATAGAAAGTGGTCTCAATCCTCGAGACACTACCACTACGTGGCGTCACTCACCAACGCGAGCAAGCATAATTATACGAACACTTTATATATGCGCGTATATTAAGTATTCCTACATAAATCGATCAGTTTACGACCTCATATTTTTTCGTTCGATTAATGATTTTTGTTCACCAATATAAACAAAGTGCACTGTGCTTGAAATTTCGATTGCACTCAAATGAGGATCACTAATTTTTTTGCTGCATTTTGTTCTCAAAATCATTTCTACTACGTTGATAACAAATTCTCCTCCTATCGTAAAGTAATTTTACAATAGTAAAACAACAATACTGTTCGAAAAATTGTTATAAAAACGATCAGGAAAGGCGTGAAAATCGTAAGATTAAAAAGTTCCTCGTTAGAAATATTGATCACGCCTAAGAATTGAAAAATGATATTTTCAATGGTAATGATCGTCATTGTTTAGAAAATCGGTAATTCTTTAGATAAGTGACTTTTCCGAAAAATGAGCCTAATGTTTTCTTTTTTCTATTTTCTCATTTATTGCCTTATAAATGATGATGTTCAGTCGGGGGAAGCTGAAATTCACCCCCCCCCCCCCCCCCCCAATAAAAAGTCATGGGGTTTTAAAGTTCGCGGAAACACGTGATAAAATAGGACATGTTTGAACATTTGACGCCTTTATTGGGGGCGGAGGGTGGAGAGATTCATAAAAGAAGCCTTCCTGAATACAAACAAACCCAAACAAACACAACCTCCTCCGGCGCGAGGGTTTTAATACCGGAGTTTGTTTGGGTTTGGGTTGTTTGGATGATAAATGAGAAAATAGCAAAACAATAATTTTAGGCTTATTTTTCGGAAAAGTCTAAATTTTCTTGCTTCTAAAAAATAAGTTTATTTTCTAAATTTTAGAAATTTGTCTAAAATTGTTTTTCAGGAAATTTGCATTTTAGACAGGAAAAAAAAATCGAAAATTTTCTACATTTTCTAAATTTAATAAGTCTAAATTTTCTCATTCCAGAAAAAAAGTTTAGTCTTATTTTTCGGAAAAGTCTTATCTAAAGAATTGCCAGAAAATCTATAAATTTCCGTAGTGTTGGGATTAAAAAGAAAAAAATGTGACCAGCATTTGAGTCCTGTATATTGGGATACAAATTTTAAAAAACGTAAAACAACAATCGTGTTCGAATAATTTTTATCAAAATGATCAGAAACGGCGTCGAAATTGTAAAAGTAAGAAATTCCTCGTTAGAAATATTGACGATGCCTGAATTGAAAAATGATACTTTTGATGACAATGATCGTCATTGCTTAGCAAATCTAGAAATAGCCGTCGTTTTTTAGTAAAAAAAAAAAGAAAAATCTGACGAGCCCTGTATATTTGGATCGGAATGCTGCATGCGTATGAATAGACATATAGATGGTCTCGTTTTGACTCATCTTATATTCAAGGTGGGTGTGGCTTTTATGCTTTCCTTACTTATCCACGTTAACGTACACGCGAATACGAGAATGCGTGTCTCTGAGCCCTGCATTCGAATGCGTTTCGAGCTACATCTTGTTTTCCTCGGGACACTTACTTTTTTCATAATTTCCTCTCATCGTATATTGACGACGCCTTGGTCACTCACTTGCCAAAGCAAATACGAAAGTATTTTCGCATAGAAAATGTCGCGAGCCAAAAATATCGAGAATTTCTCACGCTAGCGACTTGCGAGACACCCAAAAGCAACAAAAATGTTTGCTAAGTATTTTATAAACTTTTATCGCTTTTTTGCTACTGAAGTCGGGACACCACTGTGACGGATAAAAAATCGATTTTTTTGCATTTACTCGAAGTATACATGTCGAGAATACGTAAAAAAAAATCGAGTAGAAATATTGAAAATTGACCAAATTACAGACGATTTAGTTAGAACCGGTAGCGCATCGATTTTACACCAAAACTTTCGATCGCGTTTTTCTCGACAAAATTTTTCTCGACCTGGCCGGAATCATGGCTCTAGCTATAATTATTCGATTTTTAATTTGAACAAACAAAATTTCGATAATTGCAGTAGCTATCGTTGCACGTAGCCGTTTTTTTATTTAGTATTTTTTAAGCCCCCTAATATAAGTAAATTTCACTAAAACTACACTTTTTTTTAACAATCGCCATTTTGTGAAAATGTTTTTTTTAATCGACAAACGTCTACCGGCAACGAGAACTGCATTTATGTATATTATAAAACTTTTTTGTTTTAAGACCAACCATTGTCAAGTTATCGATTTGGATGTTGGACCACTTTTTTTATACGAGACTCTATTATAGCTCCATTGAGGTTTCACGTCCATTCTCCATCATACCTCTATTGTTTAAATGAAAATTTACACGAGATTAGCTTAATGTATGCTCGATAAAATACCTTTTTCCAAATCCTAAATAAAAAATCTAATAAGCAAAAAAATCGAAAAAACGACCGATTTCGGCCCGTCACATTGGTGTCCTCCCTTAACCTTGAACGTATTCGAGCATTTTTATCTAATTGAAAGTAAAAATGCATACAATTTTTTCGTCTCAAGAAGTAACTGTTAATAATTAATCTAAAAGTTTTTTCTAGGAATAACTCTCCTTTTTCGTCGCAGTAAAAGAAGCGGATGCGCGATTATTTTGAATTCTACAAAAATATGAACATTTGCAATAATGGAACGGCAACTTGTGAGCATTGAGGCGGAATATATACATTTACAACGATCAAAAGATCGATTTCTTTTTTTCTGCCGTAAACGATAGAACTATACGAGGTGTCTCAGAACTGAATGCGTTCCCTGAAATGGGGGGGTTGGAGGTGAAATTCTGAGTCGATTAATATGAGCATATGTGGGTCTCAGATCAACGCCTGAATTATTATCAAATTTTAAAGGCGGGCCAATCAGTTGCGCCCGATGAGCCGGCGTACGTCGGTGAGCGATACGCGCGTGTAGTGGCGCCTGTAGGTGCAGTGCACCCGCACTTGATTGGCCCGCCTTTAAAAATTAATAATAATTCAGGGGTTGATCTGAGACCCACATATGCTTATATCAATCGGCTCAAAATTTCACTCCCAACCCCTCATTTCAGGGAACGCATTCAGTTCTGGGCCATCCTGTATAGGTAGAATATTTTTCCAAAGTTTCAACGCGAAATTCGAAAAACTTAAAACGTTACAGCCGTCGGGTTCGGAGCGAGCGTGAACTTCAAACGCGTTTTTTTCAAAACTGCTTTTTCGAAATTAGCGTGTGGGATTACTCAAAAACTATTAAGCCGATTTAGTTGAAACTTGGTAGCAATATTGATAATATCGCGACCTTCTACTTTTACCGAAATTTTACGTGACATGTTGATTTCATTTTGTACATGCGTGCCACTTTTCTAAATTCGGACTTTCTTCATTTTCATGACTGTCAAATAGAAACTATACATATTCTAACTGAATAAATTTATAAATTTTTTGGCAAATCAAAGTCTACGGGAATCTAGACTGGACGCCGAATCGCAACTCCCGCGAATTAAAAAAAATTGTTTTGTATACTTGTATATACTATTCAAGTATACCTATAGTTTGATAGATGTAGAATAATTATTTCTTAGTTCAAAAAATCGCTCAAAACTGCTTAATTTTTTTCCGTCTAAATGTATATCCCGCCTTAAGGCAGGAGCCTAAACCACACTGAGAAAGAAGAATCATTGAATGTGCAAAATGCATTTTGTTGTCTCGGAATTTTGTTCTTTCAACAGTTGCTCAGACATGCTAAATAAGCTACAGTTCACACCACTATGCTATTTTACCACCAACTATACTGTTTTGTTATGCCAGTCAAAAATCAAGTTGAACGTATTTAAAGATACATTTTGTTAAACCAACTGAATTTTGGATGGATGAACGAATTTTTTTTTTCAGTGTAGAAGGTCCAAAAAAGCGTTTTTTTTCTGGAATTTTTTCAGAAGGTAAAAAAACAAGTGAGCCCAGTAAACATTGAGGTATCTTTTCATGTATATTGGAAATGTATTTAAAAAACTTTCAACATGAAACAATAAATGACTGCAGATTTATCAGCCCATTTCATGTGCGTCTTGCCACTGCAGTCCCCAATCGGCGGAAAAGATGCCGGTCGTAATTCTTGACTGAACCAAATAAACCAATAACATTTTCAATTGTTAAATATTCTTCTTCTCGGTGAATCAAGAAAAGGCTGATAAAATGGTAAAATAATAACTTTGCTCAGGTTGATAAAAAACACATTAACGTGCTATAAAAACTATTTAAAAATACTTTTTCAACGACTTTCTTAATTCACTTAGAAAAGATTTTCATACTGAAGAAAATAAACTTTGGTTCGATTCGATAAGTCGTTTAGTTTTTCTGCTATCACGCCCGCCAATTTGGAAAAATCGTGAAAATGAAAACTGGAGAAAACGCGCTTCAAAGTTTTCAATAGGAAGAAAGTTCAATATCTACAATTGGCCTCTGTAACTTTGTACATATATTCTTGGATAGTTTATCTATCGATTTAAGCATTAGAAAAAAACGATTTTTCGGAACTTCTTATTCAGACTCCCGCCTTAATTGATTTCAATCTATCATTTTCCACGTATTTAGTGGCCTCGATCGTTGAACACAGTATCCAATAAATTATAATAGGTTGGAACCATTGAAAATAATTGTCGTTCGCGTTAAACAAAAAATAGACACGAGAAAAAGGGCTTCCAAAAAAGGTTGATAAACAATTTAAGAAATATTAAAACAAACCCAACTCTACCAGTATCTTGTCATGTAAATATCAATTGACTTTCGTCGAATTGGGTATGAATAAAAAAGTGACACATTTTCAGACTTCCTCGACCTTTGTTTGGCCCGATTAAATATTCCCAACCGACTATTTTTTTCTCGCAACCGTGCGTGCTGTACTTACCTTGGAAATGAGAAAAGTTGAGACGTTTAATACGCGGCAGCGTCATGCAGGTGCGAGTGAACGATGGCATCGTGTTTTTATCGTTGTTTTCTTTCTCCTTATTTTGTAAAACGATCGCAGTGGCGCAGGCAGTTGGAACGCTATGAGCCTCCGTTGGTCTCTCCTCGGAATATCGATTCTCCGTCGCGAAATTTAGAAACAGAGCCTTTTTTGCAGGGACCTCGTTGTCGACTTCGAAAGGGTCAGCGGAACGTTTCGTCCTGACTTTCGTCGAAGTTTCCTCGTTCTCACGGTTGCAAGTGGCGGCGGAAATAATTCCTGTATCGATTGGCGTCGCCTTGATAGTAGCCGCGCTCGTTTGCTCGGTAAAATCATCAACTGTCAACAAAATAAGTTTAAGAGATTATTCAACTATAATAAAGTGAATTTGCGAAAAAAGAAAATAATAAATCAAAACAGCATTTTTGTTTTCTGGAAATATACTTGAGTCGCTACAATGAACCATAGACCGTCGATTCTCGCAATCGTCTTATAAATAAAACTCGAAGCGCAGGAGGGCTCATTGGCTCAGTATGTCGCTGAAATGCTTTTTTATTTTTCTGTTTCGCAACTCCGGGAATAAATTCTCGCCTTTTTTTCATCGTTATTCTCACTTCTAAAAGTTACAAAATCACACGACTTTGAGTCATACGATTTTGAAACAGAATGGTGCATTCAATATGCCGGAACCATAACAAAATCATTTGTTCAAATAATGATGAGATTAATTAGCAAATTGTCGGTGCGTTGGCTCTAGCAGAATTTTCATTAACGAACGATCATTGCTCGTTGATTGGATCTTTTTCGACAGTTCATACGTAGGGGAAGACCAAAGTTACTACGAATAACCTAAATTCAATTTTCATGAGTTGTGCAATTGCATATTGAAATTGATGTTGTACATTAATAATTGATTTTTCAAAAGTAACAGCCTAGCAATTCCATCCATCCATTCCAATTCCATCAATTGTTGATGGAATTGATCATCAATTTATGGAATTGCTAGGCTGTTGATGGAACTGATCATGAATTGATGGAATTGCTAGGCTGTTGATGGAATTGATTATCAATTTATGGAATTGCTAGGCTGTCGATGGAATTGCTAGGTTTTCTATGGAGTTGATTATCAATTGATGGAATTGCTAGGTTGAGTTGCTTGTTGAGTTGCTTATATTGAGTTGATTATCAATTGATTGAATTGCTAGGCTGTTGATGGAGTTGATAATGAATTCATGGAATTGCCAGGTTGTTGATAGAATTGATCGTCAATTGATCAACTCTATCAATCTATCTTCCATCTCTATCAATCTCTATCCAACTCTATCAATCTCTTCCAACTCTATCAATCTCTATCTTCCATCTGTTGATGGAACAGATAATCAATTAATGTAATTGCTATGCTGTTCATGGAATTAATCATCAATTGATGGAATTGCTAGGATGTTGACGGAATTGATCGTGAATTGACGGAATTGCTAGGATGTTGATGGAATTGATCGTGAATTGACGGAATTGCTAGGATGTTAATGGAATTGATCATCAATTGATGGAATTGCTAGGCTGTTTATGGAATTGATCAACAATTGATGGAATTGCTAGGCTGTTGATGAAATTGATAATCAATTGATGGAATTGCTAGGCCGTTGATGGAATTGATCATCAATTAATGGAATTGCTAGGCTGTTAATAGAATTGATCGTGAATTAATGGAATTGTTAGTCTGTTGATGGAATTGATAATTAATGGAATTGCTGGGCTGTTGATGGAATTGATAATCAATTAATGGAATTGCTAGGCTGTTGTCACTTTTGAAAAATCGAGACTTACTTGAAAAATGCTTCAGGCTTGTTTGGTTGGACTGTTGTTGTTTCCTCTTGATCGGTGCAACATCGAGGAGCGGCGCTGACGAACGAGCTTGACGGTTCGCCGCTGACTGTGCCGGAGCTCTTGCTGCGCGCGATATCGTCGCGCTCATCTTTGAGCTCTTTGCTCGTACCATGGTGGAAGAGTATCGTTGTCGTTGTTCCTGATTCACGAACTCGAAAGTGATCACCGGAGGTCAGAACATCGAGATCAATGTCTGCGTGCGTGCGTGCGAGTCCACTGTTGTCCATGGAGCTTTGAACGCAGTTCGCTCACCCTTTCGGCCTCAAAAGTCTTTTAACTCGTCTCCACGTGACCCTCAGTATGTCGGACGGATGTTTTTTTTAACTCTAAGAGTTTTTTCGTCACGACTTCGTGTGATCTTCTTCGCCAACAGCCGCTCTGAGCCTGCAGCGAATAAAATACATTATCCGGTTATACATTTATCGGATCTGCACCGAGCGATGAAAAACTCTGAAATTAATATTTATCGATTATTTTTATTCGACCAATGCCATTACCATTTTTTCTGTATAGAAGGTGCAACTGCAATAAACGATATGCCGCGAAAATCTAAGACTTTTAAAGGTCAACGGTCGAACGCCTATATCGCTGATGTGAGAAATAAACGATCAGAAGAAAAGAGAGACGCAAAGCAGCTGTAAGACTGACCGACGTTCTAATCTCTGCGAAAGAGGCGAAAAATGTCCTATATATTACGTGCCTATTTTTTCGCTCTGATAAAAACCGGAGAGAACAGTGAATAGTTGAAAATAATGAAGACTTGCTCCTAAGACGTTAGGCCATAGTAACGGGTATGAAATCATGTGCAAATTTCACAATTTTTTTGTATGCATAAGTAATTCACTCATAAAATTAATTACACATTTATTTAGTATGAATATCAAGCTATTAGAAAATATATATATATATTTTTTTCTATGTACAAAATGGCCGGCTACGAATATTTTCTTTTGTTATCTTTTTTTAGGCGCTCCGCGGCGTGACATTTATCATCCACAATTTTTGCCCTAGAACAAAAACCACAAACTGTCGTCAATCTACATTAGAATACCTAGAGTGGTACGTACGGAATGTAAAAAAATTGTTTTATTCAAAAGTTGTAGGTATTTGAAAAAATTCCGTTATAACTGCTCATAAAAGAAAAAGTTTTCGATGAATCAGAAATTCCGTACGTACTTCTCTGCGAAATGCAATAAGGAACATAACTTTTCAATTTGAAGTAAATCGAGTGAAAATTGTTGAAGTTATTTGTCACGCCAATTGTAAAACTGCTGTTTCGAGAAGTGTCGAGTAGTCGGCCATCTTGTACATCGAAAATATATATATATATATTTTCTGACAGCTTGATATTCATACTAAAAGGATGTGTAATTAATTTTATGAGTAAATCACTTTGTCAGACAAAAAAAATGTTAAATTCGCACATGTTTTTATACCCGTTACTGTGGTTTAACCCCTTAATTTCATTTTGATTTTTAGCTTATTCATGCATAAATCGCTTTCCTTAAGGGGTATGCATGACCTTGGAATTTCAAAAAAATCGATTTTTGGTTTATTTTATTTCATTATTGCGTAAAGTCTTAATTTTGATTTGGTTCAAAGTTTTTGTAAAAATTCCAAAAGTTGACCGAGTTATGACGATTTTGCTGGAGCAGGTCAGAACATCCGGTTGCGTTACGGTTCTAGCGCTGCGCGGTGCATTGTATGGTTTCTAAGGGCATTGATATGACTTTGTCCATTTAGGCTGTTCGATTGTTATACGGTGCAGAAATCGCAGATTGAAGGTACGAAAAATAATTGTGATTTTATCTCAAGCAAGTAGTCCATTACACCAAGGCACTTTCTTACAATTAACTTTTTCATATAACAATTGGGACGAAAGAGTGCATTTCATAGATAGAAATAAAAAATAAAAGATGTTCAATTTTTTACTAGCTCGATTAGCCATGGAGATATAAGCGACGAAAATTAATCGCAACACCTGTCACTTCAAGGTTATGCATACCCCTTAAGCTTCATTTGCTGAATATTTCTACCTTCTGCAAAAGCAAAACAGCAGTGCAGCGGGAAACAGCTGTGGGCAACACTTTCCGCTGTTAGTCTGGAAAGTATCCGACCTTGTGCTCTGTTTTTGAAGACACGTATTCACCTTTAGGCTTCCAGCGTTCGTCGTCATACACTTTGGAAATCATATTAGTACAGTCGTGATGTCGCTGAAAAACCCCGTGATCGGAAAAAAATAGAACAAGGCCAGTTTTTTGACAGCTGATTCTGTAAGTGCCACGGGTGCTAACTCCAAGTTTGCCTAAAAATCGGGATGCGGGTTTTTTAGGGGATGAAAGGGTATGCGGGTGGATTGATGCGAAACTACAACCCCTACGAGGTCGGCGCCGTGAGACAAAATGTTCAGAGAAATCCGGGCTTTAGTTTTGTCCACAGCGCCGAAGTCGTGAAAGTTTATTTTAGAGGTGAAAAAGTGGGGTGAAATTTTGAAAAATCAGTTTCAATTCAATAACTCTTTAGGAAAAATTGGTACACTTTTTGTTCAGAAGGGAACATTGTAGCTCTTGAAAAGACGCGTCGATAGAGTATTTAATCATCACTCTCCGATAATATCTTCACCCTAAAAAAAAATGTTGAAATACGAAAAAAACAATTGTTTATTTAATAACTAAAAAACAATCGATTTTTCGCGTATAGTTCAAATGTACGAAATGTAGAGAATAATTTTCTCGATATTTTCGTTCCTCTGGACCACCCTCGAATTTTGATTTCCCAACCCCTCTCGGAGGTTGAAAGTTAAAAATGAAATTCTGGGAAAACTGTTGACCGCACGAATTCGCCGCCGTTGAACAATTTGTAGCTTGAATCCTCAGCTACATTTTTGTCCAGAGCGCGAAATTCGTATCTCTTTATTTTCGGTCAATAGTTTTCCTAGAATTTCATTTTGAATTTTCAACCGTCAAGAGGGATTGCAAAATTCAAGGGCGGTCTATAGAAACGAAAATATAGAGAATAATTTTCTCTACATTTCGTACCTTTAAACCTTCTCCGTTAAAACGATTGTTTTTGAGTTATTCAATAAACCATTTTTTTGATACTTCAACAATTTTTCCGGGGGTGAAGATATTATCGGAGAGAGATGACCAAATGCCCGATCGACGCTTCTTTTCAAGGGCTACAATGTTCCTACTTCAACAAAAATTGTACGAATTTTTCCTAAAAAGTTATCGAATTAAAACTGATTTTTCAAAATTTCACCCCCAAAATGAACTTTCACGACTTCGGCGCCGGGAGCAAAAACAAAGCCCGGATTTTTCTGGACATTTTGTCTCCCGGTATCGATCTCGTGGGGGTTGTATTTTGGCATTAATCAACCTCCATCCCCCTTCATCCCCAAAAAAACCTACAAAATCATCTGTCAAAAAACTAGCTTCCTTCTAATTTTTTCCGATTCCAATATAAAGCACGACTGTACTATATGGACGGTTTCCAAATACGACTAACCAAGTTTTTGGCGAAATGCGACGTACCCTCTTCGTGTGATGCATTCAGTCATCGTCAAATGACAGAAGAAGAGATTGCGAGAAGACACCATCACCCAACAGCGTGGCGTTACCGAGCGAAGATTTTCAGGACTGTACGATCTGGCGGGTAGATAAAGGACCTCCCAAATGGCGATTGGGAGGTGCTTGTCCTGGTTGTCCTGGTTGTTGTCTTCGACAACAACCCAACTAGGTATAGCGTTAGAACACAAGGTCGGATACTTGCCGTACAGACCTCGTTTGTCTCGAGAGCGAGGGATGAATCAGCACATGCATTGAAACGCCTTGATTCGTCTGAGTGAGATAGCACATTGACTCTTGCTTGAGTCATACACGTATTGTCGATTTATTCCCTTCAGAAATTGTTTGCAACGCCGAGTAGAAAGAAAGAGCCAGAGACGGAAATCACCAAACCTTGGAGAGGGAGCAGGAACTGCGAGTGCGTCGAACGACAATTGTACTCGGTCACTTCGTTCAAGGTAAGCAGGATGGAATTCTCGATCTCTCGCAGCATTTTTCTTCCTCTCTCGTTGGAGGAGTAAGCATATCATTGAATTTTACTTATCGCAAAAAAATACCTCTACAAATTATTCTCATTTCAATATTCTTACTTCCGCGTGAAAGAAACGCAATCATTCGCACACTCGGTATGTTGATGTTGAAGGGTCATTCTTTAGATAAGTGACTTTTCGACGAATAATTATTACGAGCAAAAAATAATTATAATCGTTGGGTTTTGGGGGCCAAAGAACGCTGCGGCTAGCCGTTCGGTTAGCGGACCAATAAGCGTGTGTTATTCGTCCAGATAGCGGCTCAGTTCATGCAGTTCACGCTGTACAACGCCCCAAATAATCAAACCCAAACAAACCAACCGAAACAAACCAACCTATCCAAACAAACCCAAATATACAAACCCAAACAAAATTACAAAGATTTTATTCGGACGAATACGTATAAATTATTCGTCCGGATAGTTTGTTTAAGGCCGTAGGCCACAGGAACGGGTATAAAATCTTATGTGAATTCAACAATTTTTTTCGTATGAAAAGTGATTCACTCATAAAATTAATTACACATATTTTTAGTATGAATATCAAGCTGTTAGAATTTTTTTTTTTCGATGTACAAAATGGCCGACTACTCGAAACGTCTCGAAACAGCTTTTTTCCAATTGGCGTGACAAATAACTTCAACAATTTTCACTCGATTTACTTCAAATTAAAAAGTTACGTTCCTAATTGCATTTCGCAGAGAAGTACGTACGGAATTTCTGATTGATCGAAAACTTTTCATTTTATGAGCAGTTTATGAGCAGTTATAACGAAATTTTTCACTGGAAATTCATTTTTTAAGTTCAACTACCTACAAATTTTGAATGAAAGAATATTTTTTAAATTCCGTACGTAATTCTCTAGGTATTCTAATGTAGATTGACGAGAATTTTTGTTTTTTGTTTTAGGTAAAAAATTGTGGATGCTACATGTCACGCCGCAGAGCACCTAAAAAAAAGATAACAATAGAAAATATTAGTTACCTGCCATTCTGTACATCGAAAAAAAAAAATTATGTATTTTCTAACAGCTTGATATTCATACTAAATAGATGTGTAATTTCTTATGAATGAATCACTTTTTCATACGAAAAAAAATGGTTAAATTCGCACATGATTTTATATCCGTTACTGTGGCCTAAGGCCTTAACAATTTAACACATTCTATCCGGACGATTATATATATATATATATATATGTTATTCGTCCGGATACCAGCTGACATGAATCACAATAATATGTACGTCTACTGGAGTTACGGCGTGAACTGAGCCGCTATCCGGACGAATAACATACGCTTATTCGTCCGATATCCGGACGGGGAGACAATCCGCCCAAAGAAACCGGAACAAACAAATCCAAACAAACCCAATGTAGACGTCGAAATGTTCAAAAATCCCTTGTTTATCACGTGTTTCCGCAAACTTGAAAGCCCCATAACTTTTTACGGGGAGGGGGGGATGAATTCTAGCTTCTTCCGACTGAGTATCATCATTCGTAACCCGATAAATGAGAAAGTAGCAAAAAAATGTTAGGCTATTTTTTCAGAAGTCACTTATCTACAGAACCGAATATCTCTTTGTTTTGATATTTGTCAAAGGTACAATGAAAAGATGCGACTCATTCATCAAATTTGACATGCAGTCTGGAAAGCATTCTTCACAAATTTCAATGCACTTTGTAAAAATTAATTAAATTGTGCAATTCTCACACCAGGCGAATTCCTAACTCTGGCATACGCTTAAACGATTAAATGCCCTCATTATAATCTTCCGTCTGAATTACGTTATATCATCAATTATGGATGATAATTTGGGGTCGTAAAATTCTACGTCCTGCATAATCGTCAATTTGGATTATTTCAAGATAACCTATTTACTGTTTACTCTCGGGCTGTCGGTAAGCTGCTCAGATAAATATAGTAATACACACACGAGGGTAAGGTGGCATGTGTGAGTACACTGCTGGAAAAACGCATATCTGATAGAATGCGCGCAAAAATCAAACTGTAATGCATAACTTTTCACTGCATGAATAAATAGTTTAACCTACTTATAAGACTTGATAGATCAATCACAAAAAGGTTGACTATTTATTTGAAAAAAATATATTTGTATGGAGAATTATAACATCGATTGTAGAGCAGAAGAGATCGATTGTGCTACCAATGTACATGACATGAAAATGAATGTATATTCGTATATATTGGGGACCGCGGGTGTGTGGAGCGACGGGTTTATAAATAGCGTTGCGGCGCTCAAGGAGAAAAGGCAAGGCTGCAACAAGGACCCTGTGAACGTGCGAGACAACTACCATGTATCTCTTTCCGCCGTTCTATATACATGACACTACTACTTTATATTAGACTATAATCTGAGCTAATGTATATATATATATATATATATATATATATATATATATATATATATATATATATATATATATATATATATATATATATATATATATATATATATATATATATATATATGTCGTTGTTTACTGGAGTACGGATCCACGGGATTCCAACAACTGTCTAGTCCCACGGGCCATACGACGCAGCTGTCACTACCACTTATTTGATTGGCATAGTTCGCGACCTCTCGGTTGTTCATTAAGTGAAAAACGTCCTTAAATAGTTTAAATTCCCATACTACTAGTTACAAGGATGAAAAATGTATGCATGAATTCCAAACAAGTCATGGGACAATGATAAAAGCGCAGAAGCGATTATAAAAACTGGATATCTTTTTATAATTGAGAGATAAACTAGAGGGTGGGGGTCAAAATGTCTAATGACCAAATACAGAACGACAAAGATTTCGAAACGACAGAATTATGAACTCTCAAAATAACGAAGGTTAAATTATTGAAAATTGTATCCTTTGTTCGAAGACGAAATCGAAGAAGTATTACACCGAAGGATTATTCATTCGAGAGGTCATTTATTCGAGAACATATATTCAGATAGTCCGCAGTTTGAGTCATACAAATACAGATTCGAACAATCTACAACATTCATATCTGCGAGATGGAAAAAAGTGATTATCTAGTGTTCGTAATACTGTCTATGGCAAAAAGCCATATATCGAGACTACAAACTTCGAATGTGTAGATCTTAGAGACGCAAATGATCGATGGTCCGAAATGGCGAATACCTAAATGGCGAACATGGAATGGCTGCCTGACCCGACTGGCCACTAACGCCATCTGCCATCGTCATTCTGAAGCGCGAGTAGTATTGCTCGATCACAAGTTTTCGCTATCCGGACCGTGGGCCATTTTGGCCCATCGCTATTTTAACTCATTGACTTTTTGCTCCTTCGCTTTAATGAATTCGAAATTGTAAACTGTTGTCATATTTACAATTCGACGATTTGACTTCTCGAATTGTTCGGTGTATATATACAGGCGAATCGATATTATATCTCCCATTATTTTGTTAAATGTGATATTTGTTTTCGCTATAAATCAACTTCGAGATTGTTGTATTCACAATTTCGATTAACTATTTTACAGACTATAATAAGATTGATCTATCTATATTGGAACGTTCGTCGTTACTGGATTCGAAATTTCGGTCTTTCTGAATATTGATCGTTCGAATTTCCGATCCCCACCCTAAAGTAGATTGGAAGGTTTCAGCAGGTGAAGAAAAAATTATCCCTCGAAGTCCTAGACTGGAGGGCACGTGCTCATCTTTGAGCATTTTTAACATTTTTCCTATTGGAAGATATGATCTAGAATTGTTGGTTAAACAACAGCACCATCATAAAATAGCGAAATTACCAAATAATTGGAACTGCGAAGACTTTACAATTTGATTTGAAATGTATTATTGAGATTGTTAAATATGTCTTCAATATTAATTGTGGATAAAGAAATCGATAAGAGCAATCGTAGGTTGAAATTAGCAATTGTATATAATTGTAGATAATTGGCAGTTCGGAGAAATAACATATTATGTGAAAAATACGGCAATTCAAATGCTTTTTTTCAGGAATGTCGTGAATCTTCGCCGATCCTAGTGAATATAAAGTATCACGACTATAACGTGTCAATTTTTTTGTTCAATTATGGTATCGCATTGACCCTACGATCTATACAAATTCTTGTCGTTCACTGTTGGATTAGAAACTCATCCAGGCACATACTCGAGGTACTTCTATTACTACTTCCCACTCCGTATCTACTCTGCAGTATTCTCCTTGTTTGGCAAAGGACTGCAACTTTAGGGGGCATCCTTTAATCACGTGAGGTGATTTTGGCGATTTTTCGACGCCCCCCCCCTCTCCCCCTGGTGAGATGTCGTGAGATTTTGCTCGACCCCCTCCCCCCTCCCCTAATCTCACGTGAGATTTTTCAAAATGCATACGTTCACGGAAAATAAATTGTAGTAGAAATAACCGCGGTTGTAGTACCATTTACTCCACCATGTAAGGTAGTAGGCACTACAATTACATGGTGCTATTACAGTACTACAATTTATTTTCCGTGTTTAATCTAAATAAGTTAATCTGTGTTTGATTGCGTTGGGTTCATTAAAAAAAAACAATTTGATTAATTCTTTTTATTTAAGACTAGTTACGACTAGTGTTTAAGATTTTTAAAACGTAGTCTACAATCACAGTCAGAAAATCGAATAATATAAAACTTAAGGAAGAACTACTAAAATTCGTAAAAGAATATTCATTCCAATTCAACCCACGGAGATTCATGTATGATCTGAAGAGTGAATACTGGAAACAACATGTCCGTGTAATTTTCAGTAAAATCATCCGCTCCTTCAACCTCGCTCTGATTTAGCCACTGTAAACCATTATCGCTTGCACTCTGCACTCTGCAACTTTTATGATAGATGAAAAGCAGATACCGCATTCTAGATCACCACTCTTTTCTAGATCACCACGTACACTTGGGTAATAGAGATCATAGGGCATGCTGATAAATTTAGCTACTTCCTCAAAATTAATTAGTGGAATTTCACTGATTCAAACCAGTGAATGAGAATTTTACTGGTTGAATCAGTGGATTTCGCTGATTCAATCAGTGCACACACTCACGCGCGTGCACGTATATATTCTGTTTACTGATTCAATCCGTGAATTTCACTGAATAGTATCATTCATTTTAAGAGAGTATATTTTAGTGGAGAAACATTTCTTATTTAATTTAACCCAGTTTTCTCGCAATTTTACACTGTTTCTTGCGGAAAAAAAAATTACGTGATATTTGTCGAAGTTTACACCCCCCTGAACGCCTCACGTAATTAATGGACGCCCCCTTACTAGCTTGTCTATTACTCCGACTACCCAGAAGTTGCGATGCTCCGCTCGTTCCGAACACTCGTCGTTATACACCACTGTCTGACACCTCACGACTTTTACTACTCGCTACGCCACCTTTTCCCCTCTCGAAATACGTTGAAAACGATTCACCTTAAGGCGGGAGTCTGAATTAGAAGGTCCAAACAAGCGTTTTTTCGGGAATTTTTTTAGAAGGGAAAAAAACAATTGAGCCCCGTAAATATTGAGGTATCTTTTCATGTCTATTTGAAATGTATTAAAAAAATGTTTCAACATGAAACAATAAATGCCTGCAGATTTATCGGCCTATTCCATGTGCGTCTTGCCTCTGCAGTGCCCAATCGGCGGGAAAGATGCAGCTCGTAATTCTCGACTAAACCAAATAAACCAATAAAATTTTCAATTGTCATATATTTTTCTCCTGGGTGAATTAAGAAAAGCTGAAAAAATCGTGAAGTTATAACTTGTCACAGATTTGAGAAAAAAAACAATAAACACTTTAACGTCCTATAAAAAATATTTAAAAATACTGTTTCAACGACTTGTTTAATTCACTTAGAAGAGATTTTCATACTGAAGAAAATAAACTTTGGTTTGATTCAATAGGTCGTTTAGTTTTTTTGCCATCACGCCCGCCAATTTGGAAAAATCGTGAAAATTAAAACTGGAGAAAACGCCACGTAAAGTTTTCAATAGGAGAACATATTAATATCAAGTATCAATCGCTTCTCTGCTTTTGGCCTTGTATCTTCGAAAATATTTACAATTGGCCTCTGTAACTTTGTAAATAGATTCTTGGATAGTTTATCTATCGATTTAAGCAATAAAAAAAAAAAGACTTTTCGGACTTCTAATTCAGGCTCCCGCCTTAAGGCCATGTGGCACATGCCTCCGACCGCATCGAAATTTTGAAATGGGAATTCTCCCAAACGGATCAACCAATTGGAATGAAATTTGTTGTGTGCATGCAGGATGCTTGCTCCGAGAGCATGATTCGCGAAATTTTCCAAAATTTCGAAAAAAAATTTGCAGTTTGTAGTTACCATGCGAAAAACTGTGAATTATTAACCATTGCATCGCATTTTCGTTAATTTGGCGCGAATCATGCTCTCGACAGTGAAAAAGCACACATTTTGAGCTTTGTTTCACCTGTTTTCATGAACAAATGGCGGAGAAAAAGCATTTTGAAATTTTTACATAAATTTAGCAAAAATGTACCAACAAAGCTCAAAATATCAGGTACTGTAGCGAGCGTTCAGTTCATCCGTTTTCTCACTAGCGGCGCGCAGCTCGCTTCGTCTTGTTTTTACCGACTGCGCTCGCCTCCTTCCGGAACAATTTATTTTTTGACAGGTCGAAAGCCGGAGCCATAACCTCCGGCCATAACCTCGAACATTCGTTTGAAATATATTTCATACGATTTGTGTGATAGAATGGAAATAGTGTGTGTGATCGAGTGAAGTTTGTTTTCGTCGCGTTTTGGTGAGTTTTTTTTGCTGTAAAGAACGCATCAGGACGCCGGCGCACCACCAACGACAAAAACCGACAAAGAAATAATCGACGAGAAAACCGCCGCGGCCGATTACATAAAGAAGATCGAGGAACACGGTGACAGCGAGGAGTCGAATGAGAAAACACCGGAAGTCAAGGTACGTACGTGCTATAACCTCAATTTACGTACTTTGTAATTTGCCACGATCGTCCCTCGCATTGCTTTCTCTCTCGCCGATGTGTCAAACAGCCAACGGCTCTGGTGCAAAAAATTCAAGCTTATTTGCTCTTCGCAGAAATACCTCGGTATTTATTTGTGAAAAAATCGCAGATAGCATATTTTTCGATGATCCGTAGCCACTTCCATTACCCCTCGAAATCCTTGATTTCCTGATCAGTGTGCGACCAAAATGGTGCACGAAAGTTCAACACCCTTTGCCTACGAACACAAAACTGTCATGTCTCAAACATGGTTGATTTGTGGACCTGTGGCGATTCCTCGATAGCTTCACCCTGATGACCGAGAGTACTATTGGTATGGCGTACAAAGATAGAAGACCCTCGGTATACCTGTATGGTAGTACACCGCTACACGCAAATGTACTAGTATGGTACTGGTATACCGTGCAATAGTAAAATATACTGGTTCCGTATCCTTACCACACTAATACTCTTACTGATAGCGTACGCATACACATGCTAGGTATGGTACCTGGACTAGCATGTAGAAACCAGAACTAATGTAGCGTCGGATTTACCATCTAGATGGACCAACGGATTTATCAAGGGCAGCAAGAAGGCAGTGCCGAGGACAAAACCGTGTCACTCGTCGCGGCCATAGTGTAGCCTCCCAGTGTCCGCGAGGATATCAACCGCTGTCTTCAATCTCTCCGAGAGCACCAGCGAGGCTGACCTCAAGGAACTCGTTGAACTCTTCGGCTTCGCTCAGGAACAATATCTCACCATAGATCGCACCACCAATCTGAGCAACGACTTTCGCTTACGTATGTACGTTTTAAAACAAGGGGCGAGGACCATTCCATCTCAATGGTTACGGCTACCATCATCTCGTACTCAGAGTCGACGGGTCCAAACCTTCAGACCAACAGAATTGAATGGTCAACGGTTGAACGCGTTAAGGTAGAACAAGCATGCGCTTTTGATTTTTATAGATTTTGTTTAAATTTTAACCAGACATTGTTCGTATCATTATGCATGTTTCAGTGAAATGTCAGATCAGCCGACTATTTAGATTCGGAGATTGATTTTTAAATTACAACTTTTAACACTGTAGGGTCTGCATTGAAATTTAGACAGAGTAATTTTCCGTGAAAAATATTTGTCCTCTTTAAAAAGACACGAGGTAATAACATAAACAATATAAAATATTAATGTTTATAACGCAAATCTTTTTCTTCACGTTAAAAGTGTTTAACGTTAGGAGCACAATAATTAACTTTTTTCTCGAAATATTGAACAACGCTGTTCTGCGGTGGTGCATAATGTCTTCTTATTACAGGGGATAAATATTTCTAACCGAGAGTTATTCTGTCATTACTGTACGTCTTTAGCAAAACTGAATAGTAAAGACAATTCAAACTTTTTCACTCGTCCCCTAACTAGTTTACTATCTAATCATATTTTTTTTTCAAAATCCATAAACACAATAGAATGGTACGCCGAATTAAGTGACCTGACTTTCGGCCAATGCAGACCCTGCAGTGTTAAAAGTTGCTATTCAAAAATCCATTATCTCCCAATCTAAATAGTCAACTGTTCTGAAATTTCACTCAAACTTGCATAATAATATGAACAATGTCTGGTTAAAATTTGAACAAAATCGATAGAAATCAAGAGCGCACGCTCGTTTTACCATAAGGGCTTACACCACTGTAAACGTCCAAAATTGAGTGATATTTCGCGATTTTTTTTTTGTAGAAGGACAAATAGGAGAATATTAATATTCAAGGATGTTATTAGTCATATCTTCAAGTGAACAAAATGAAATTTATATTGAAAAATTATGCCAAAAGGTGACGCTGGAGCCATTCTGGCGAGGCATGTTGAATTTGAGACGCTCTGCGGCACGCAGTATAGCTGACGCAAATTTGATTTTAGAATAAAATTTAAAAAATTCTATTAATTTACACGAGTATAGCTAGCGAAATACGTAGAGAATTGTGACAATGTTATTTTTTGTGTAATTGGCAAGCAATAAACCAAAAACTTAATTTTCGACAGAAAAAAAGGATCATCATTTGGTAATAACTAATGTTATAACAAACTCATAGAAAATCCCGTACTTATTTCTCTTCGGAATGTTATTTTAAACATGTACCCAAAATTGGGAGTGAAAATGATGAAAATTGTCGGAGTTATGCTGCATGCCGTTTTGAAAAATTGTGTTTTGAGAAAAACGGTCGATGTCTCGCACAGGGCCAGCCACTGCCACCGCAGACCCATGCTGGCCTGCGGACCTTGTTTTACAGGTACCAAACTTTTTCTCCTTATTATAGATGGTTCAAAGCATCTTTTAAGTCAAGTAAAAAAAAAAATTAATTCCACAGTGTGACCCCTTAGATCGGAGTACACGGTGACGATTGTTGGAGGATTATTGTAAGCAAAGGTTGCCGAAATATAAAAAAAGACTTCACAAATTTTAATTTTTATTGCGTTCCAACGTTGCAAACTTCAACCTCATACCCTCTCCGTGGAACGCAGTAGAACTATCGTAAATTTAATCGTGGTACTAAGAGTAAAATATTTTCGTTTATTACGTTCGTTTTAGCAGTCAAATGAGAGGAAACTTCAAAATAATTAAAGAAAAGAGACGAGTTAAAAAAAAGGTCGTGTTTTGAACCAAATTTTTTATATACGACTCCGAAAATTACAAGAACAAAATTTCTACATTTTCTAGCGTTTTTTTAAGCGCTGTGTCTATGTGAAAAATTGTCGCATCGAGATGAAAAAAGCCTTTTGAAGCTTCAAGATGATAGTTTCGAGATCTTTTGGCAAACAAATTGTGATCTACGGCTATCGCGCCATCATAAGAAATACCGGCAGAAAAAAATTCCAAATTTGTTTTTATTTTTCAGGGGTCATCGGACTAAGGAATTTTGTTTCAGTTAACTCAATGTATAGGTTAGTTAGCTTGTTTATTCAGCTTTAATTAGCTTTTTATCTCTGTACGTCAATTTTTCTGCTGAGATATCCGACTTCGAATGAAAAAAGATCCTTTTGTCTTTGATTATCGATCTCTCAGCAACCAATTATCGCAACGGGAATTAGAAGGTAGCTTTGAAAAGTCGAATAAATTTCCTGCCAGCCCCTCCCGTTGATTTTTGTGATTTTTTTCTTCACCCTTAACCGTTATTTGGTGAAGGGCAAAAAATTACTTTTTCTGGATTTTCAGTAAATCTACCACTACGTTACAAATATTGATGCAAAGACTAATGTTGCCGACTCAGCTCGAATTACTCCCAATATCCCTGTTAGTCTGCAAATGATTCATCGAACCGTTTTCTATCAAGGGTTAATCGAAGTTTGACAAAACAATTAAAGAAACAAGTGTATTATTCCTAAACATCTTGTAATCATCAAAATAAAAATACTAATTTTCTTCGACTTTTTCACAACTTGGCACTAGTTGCTTGTTAAATATAAGAAAAAATTCGAGAGATTAACATTTTTTTTAATTTGTAAAATATTTCAGGAAACAATACTGACTCCTTTTTTATACCATTCGGCCTTTGCGCACTTTAATTTCACTCATCTGTAATTGCATCAATTAGAGTTGATACTCCCAAGCTGTATTTAATAGTCGATCTGAGAACATTTATGCAATTGATTCTCAATATTTTCTACGAAGGTTATTAGGGTTATGGAAAACAATCTTTTTTTCAAAACTAGGCATGATCAAAAATTGAAAAAAATGAGAGTTTACAAAAACATTAGATTCATTTTTTTTTTATCAAAACGTAGAAAAAAATTACCAAAAAAAGATTAGTTTTTGAAAGAAATTGTTCATTGGTTTTTTCTTCCAAACAAGAGATCATTTAAAAAAAAAAGTGTTTTT
This sequence comes from Ophion ellenae, assembly GCA_963210295.1. Classification (NCBI taxonomy): domain Eukaryota; kingdom Metazoa; phylum Arthropoda; class Insecta; order Hymenoptera; family Ichneumonidae; genus Ophion; species Ophion ellenae. The sequence goes on along the minus strand of OY723390.1, from coordinate 29,198,994 downwards.
TGTATCCCTGATAACCTTCGCAGAAAATATCTACAGTTAATGGCATACAAGTTCTCAGATCGACTAGTGAATACTGCTTGGGGGTATCAACTTTTAATCAATGCAATTACAGATGAGTGAAATTATGGTGCGCAAAAGCCGAAGCGTGGCAACAACGAGTCACCATTGTTTCCTGAAAAATTTTACAAATTTAAACAGATTACAATTTTTTTAATTTCTCAATTTTTTTTCTCAAATTTAACAAGCAACTACTGCAAAGTTCTAAAAATAGTCGAAGAAAATGGGTGTTTTCATTTTGATCATGATTACAGGATGTTTAGGAACACTTGTTCCTTTAATTCTCTTGTGAAACTTGGATCGATCGATCCGAAAAAACGGGTCGATGGATCAATTTGAAAATTTGCACGGCTATTGGGGGTACATTAAGCTGAAAAATAAACGTGGCGACATTAGTCTTTCTACCAATATTTGTAATGGAGTAGTAGAGTTACTGAAAAACCATAAAATGTCATGTTTTGTCCTATTTTTCAAACTACTGTTAATGGTGAAAACATGATTTTTTTCTCAAAAATCAACGAAAGGGTCTTGTACGAAATTGATTCAAGTTTTTAAAGCTGCGCAATAATTTCCTGTGCCATCATTGGTTGCAGTCATATCATTGATCAAACACAAAAGGAACATTTTTTATTATAAGTCGGATATGTCAGCAAAAAGTTGACATAGAGAGACCACAAAAAAACCAAATTGGAACTGAATAAACAAGCTAACGGACCGATGCATTGATTTAACTGTGAAAAATCCCTTGAAAAAATAAAATTGGAAAAATAATTTTCTCGCTATCTCTTATGATTGCGCGATAACCATAGCTCACAAAATTATTTTGCCAAAAGATCTCAAACTAGAAACTTGAAGCTTAATAATGTTTTCCTTTTTCATCTTGATACGACTATTTTTAACATTGATACAGCTTTTCAAAAACACTTTAAAAAATGAAGAAATTTTCTGTTTCTTTAATATTTTGGGGTTGGGTATAAAAAGTGATATATTTTTTTTACAATTTTCAGTCAATCGAAAAAAAGAGCTCGTCCTTGACTGTTAAAGCAATCTAAGAAACTACAGTTAAAATTTTAAGTCGATTGGTCGAACATTGTTTGAGTGTTGCTCCGTCCCGATATCAAAAACATGGTTTTGAAAAAAACGTGTTTGAAGTCAACGGTTTCAAAGACGCTACAGCTGAAAAAGTTTTTTTTCCCCGTAATCGAATGCCACCTATTGGTCGAAAACAAAACTATTTTTAGTCGGTGACTTTGTCCCCACAATAGGCTTACAAGAGTTGAAAACTGCGCCTACCGGCATGAGACATCGCCAAAGACGATTTTCAGCGGCGGAGACTTCCTTAAAAAAATAGCTCGAAAACCACTTTATAATGGTTTTTTCAGCTACAAAAGAAGATGCATGATATTTTTTAAGGTTCCAAGGATTTCTTAAAAGCGTTTCAAACAAAACGATTTTTCGAAAATTTTACACCGACGACCTCTAAACAATTTGCGATAGTAAAATTTTACGGCTCTTCTGTAGAGCGAGCCTTCTCCGATCGTCATTGCTAGAAAATTTGATGTTTGGAGAAACCTGCCGAAGATGAATTCCGGCAGAGAGAAAAAATGCTAAACGAATTTTTTTTAGCGTAATTAGTAATAATTTAGTAATAATAAAATTTTACCACTCTTTCGCAGAGTGAGACCCGGTCGATCTCGTTCGCTCACGAATTTGGTCGGCCGCAGACAACCTGCGGCAGATAAGCCATGGCAGAGAAAAAAATACCGATCGCAATTGTTTAAACAAAGGGCATTGTACATTTTTTAAAATTTCCAAGGATTTTTCAAAAGTGCTTCCAAACCGATTTTTCGAAAATTTTACACCGATGACCTCTAAACAATTCGCGATAGTAAAATTTTACCGCTCTTCTGTAGAGCGAGACTTCTCCGATCGTCATTGCTAGAAAATTCGATCCTTGGAGAAACCTGCCGAAGATGAATTCCGGCAGAGAGAAAAAATGCTAAACGTATTTTTTTCAGCATAATTAATAATAATTTAGTAATAATAAAATTTTACCACTCTTTCGCAGAGTGAGACCCGGTCGATCTCGTTCGCTCGCGAATTTGGTCGGCCGCAGACAACCTGCCGCAGATGAGCCATGGCAGAGAAAAAAATACCGATCACAATTGTTTAAACAAAGAGCATTAGAATTTTTTTTAAGTCTCCAAGGATTTTTTAAAAGTCCTTCCAACAAAACGATTTTTCGAAAATTTTACACCGATGACCTCTAAACAATTCGCGATAGTAAAATTTTACCGCTCTTCTGTAGAACGAGACTTCTCCGATCGTCATTGCTAGAAAATTCGATCCTTGGAGAAACCTGCCGAAGATGAATTCCGGCAGAGAGAAAAAATGCTAAACGTATTTTTTTAGCATACTTAGTAATAATTTAGTAATAATAAAATGTTACCACTCTTTCGCAGAGTGAGACCCGGTCGATCTCGTTCGCTCGCGAATTTGGTCGGCCGCAGACAACCTGCGGCAGATAAGCCATGGCAGAGAAAAAAATACCGATCGCAATTGTTTAAACAAAGGGCATTGTACATTTTTTAAAATTTCCAAGGATTTTTCAAAAGTGCTTCCAAACCGATTTTTCGAAAATTTTACACCGATGACCTCTAAACAATTCGCGATAGTAAAATTTTACCGCTCTTTTGTAGAGCGAGACTTCTCCGATCGTCATTGCTAGAAAATTCGATCCTTGGAGAAACCTGCCGAAGATGAATTCCGGCAGAGAGAAAAAATGCTAAACGTATTTTTTTTAGCATAATTAATAATAATTTAGTATTAATAAAATGTTACCACTCTTTCGCAGAGTGAGACCCGGTCGATTTCGTTCGTTCGCGAATTTGGTCGGCCGCAGACAACCTGCCGAACATAAGCCATGGCAGAAAAAAAATGCCGATCGCAATTGTTTAAACAAAGAACATTGTAAAATTTTACAACTCTTTTGTAGAGTGAGTCTCGAGCGATCTCGGTCGTGACTCGAGATTTTAGCAGAGATCGAATTCGTCGATAATGAGCGACATCGAGATGCCAAATAGTCTTCGAGCTTATTTGTTTAAATTAATTAAAAAAGAGTGGAGAAATGCTAGCACCCTTCCACCATACGAGTCTCTAGCAAACCCTGTTTGCTAGAAAGTTCAACCATAAAGAAATTTCCACCGATGACCGCCGTCAACAAAAAAATCGATTCGAGGGCATTTGTTTAAACAATGCGCGATCGCAAAATTTCACCGCTCTCCCGTAGAGCGAGGATAGCGATCTTGATTGTTCGAGAAGCTGACCAGCAAAAATGCTGCCAAATATGAACCCTGGCAGAGATAAAATGCTGAACGCATTTGATTAAATAATGAGCATTGCAAAATTTTACCACTTTTTTGTAGAGTGAGTTTCGAGCAATTTCGGTCGGTCGAAATTTTGGCAGGGATCGAAATCGTTAACGATAAGCGGCATCGATGTTATAAATTGTGCTCGAGCCTATTTGTTTAAATGAGTTAAAAAAGTATAGGGAAATGCCTGAGTCTTTTGGTTGTGGCCGTCGTCGAAAAAAAATCGATTTGATGGCTGCATATACAATGTAAAATGCAACAAAGTTTCACCGCTCTCCTGCCGAGCGAGCGCATGCTTCCAATAAAGCGCACCGTGGTCGCTACGCATAGTTGTGTGAATGTGTGACACGCACATAGATATAAGGTGCTTGCGTACGACCGAACGGCGGCGAGAATGGATTCCTTCTTTCTCAACGCGGTCGGCGTAGCAAACACACACACACACACACACGCGCGCGCTCAGCGATCGTCGTCTATTTGGCTTCGAGACTCTTCGTCCTAGTGCGAAGCATCGAGACCGAATTCGCGATCGCTGCGCTGTCCGTCGGTAGCGACTCGTAGCTAAAAACTACGAGATCTGCGCTACCGACGTAACGAGAGGCCGCGTCGAAATTTTCTGGCGTGTGGCACATGGCCTTAAGTGATTCAAAAAAAATCTTAAATAAACATGAAAAAAATACAAGTACAATGAAACATTTACGTAACCAGTACACGTTGAAAAATAATTGTAAATTATATTTGTATAATTTTGTTCAGGACGATTGATGGAGTTTTTTTCGGTCTGCTTGGCGCCGGTCATATTTAGTAAGGGACATTTTTCAAAAATATTTTTCGTTTAATATCAATTCAGTATTTTTTATAACCGCAAAAAATGAAGATTATTCTTGAAGTCTTGAGGACATAATGGGAAAGACGATTTTAATGAAAAATAAAGATATGAATGATCAGGACACCTCCGTAAAGCCATAGGGAATCATCTAATTCTAGAAGTTTACGTAACATTGCTGCATATTGATGTTGAAGTGTAACTATGCTGACCTGCACAAGTGCAACCTGGCTCCGCTTTGGGTCGAAAGGTCTCTACTCACTCAACGGTTATATTTCGTGACGACGTACGAAGGTATATCGAGGCTATCGATCCTAGCAGCGGTTGAAAATAGTTAGCATAGTCAATAATTCATACTAACGTTATGTACGTAGCACAAATTACAGGTGCTACGTACGTAACGTGGATGTTTGAAGATTCGATTCGATTTCGCATAATTTAGTCGATTATTCCTATCTTCGAATCTTCTTCACAATGAAAAATAAATCATAACCGAATACGCCGAGCACTGATTACAGACTTTGAGTGATGATAAGTCGCAAAAGGAAAAGAGTTGTACCACGAGGTGTATCATGCTGCATAGCAATATAGATACAGACGCAATCAATCACCTTTAATAAATCTTATCACAAATCCATGTTCTCCTTTCTCATCAAAAAAAAATTCAAACTCATAAAAGTTTTAAGGGAGACAACTCAGGACTTTGCACGAAATTACTCGAAAAAAACGACCAGCCGGCGAGGGTCGGATATGAGTATTTCTGGATTAAACATGAGTGCATAGCGTTGTTCTGCATCTGGGTTCTGAAAAACTCGTTTCCACGGTACACCTATACGCCCCTGTATATATACAGCGTGTCCCTCTTATCTCTGCCACCCGAAATAACTCGGTAATTATCGACGTCACAAAAAAATGTTTCAGACAAAAGTTGTACGGTGTGAAGGGGGCCAAATGTGACCAATTTTTTTATGTCGGTGGTGGCGCTGACGCACAGTGAAGGTCATCTCCACTTTTTAAAATGGAATCGTACATTTTTTTCAACCATCTTGTGGAGCACCTCAAGCCGCATAAAAAACATTAGGGGGTCAAAGTCGTTCAAGGTCATTCAAGGTCACCTATTAGAATGAAATACAAATCTAAATATTTCGATTTGTATCATCGATACTGACCTTGAATGACCTTGAACGACTTTGACCCCCAAATGTTTTTATACTGCTTGAGGTGCTCTACAAGATGGTTGAAAAAAATGTACCATTCCATTTAAAAAAGTGGAGGTGACCTTCTCGGTGCGTCAACGCCTCCACCGAGATAAAAAAAATTGGTCGCATTTGTTGGCCCCCTTGACACCGTACAACTTTTGTCTGGAACATTTATTTGTGACGTCGATAATTACCGAGTTATTTCCGGTGGCAGAGATAAGAAAATTGGTATACTTATTCAGTATAACAGTGGTTTAGTCTTGACCGAGGTTTTTTTCTTAATATTTTTTTCACCAGTTATTAACAATATTGATGTCATTATTTTTAGAAAAATTGATAAAAAAAGGAATTTTTTTTTTACTTGAAACACGTTTAAAAAATCTAAGTTAACTCTTATCCAATATTATCTATATTAAGAAAAAAAAAACTCGTTTTTTTGTTTCAGATTAACTGGGTGGCCAAAATCAAGTACACCGTAGAACTTGATTCTCGATTGATGTAAAACTCCTCACGTTCAAAGGTCCTTTACTAAATTGTTTATAAATTCTTTAATTATTAATATTTTTAGTGAAATTTGGTACACAACTTTGTTAATGTGTATACAAATGAATATTGAAACGATTTTTCAATTATCTTACTTATGGCGTCAAAATAAAAATATAAAACTCCTGCCTTTCCGGTTGTCACAGTAACCCCTTGAGGAAGTCATTTTTGTTATTCCAATTTAGATAAAGCGCTATTTTTAAGAAATTCTGATTGAGATTACGATTACGATTATCCTTATGATTACGGTTACAATTACGATTATCGTTATGATTACAATTACGATTACGATTATGATTATGGTGACGACTTTGATCACGATTACGGATTAAATTGGGAGGATATCATTCTCCCTTCCTGCTCCTTCATTTGTGTGACCCTTTCGTTTCAAAATCTGCAATAACTCATGATGTCGAAGAATACTTTCAAGTACATTTATTGAGATTCTTAACCTTTTCTGAAACTGATCCTACTAGTACTAAAAATTTTAATGTATAGAAGAATACTGAAATCGTTTTATAATTGGACAAAATTTTGTCTGCAATATTTTCGAGGCGATTCGAAAAATATTCCACTTTATATATTGATAATTATGATAGTTCGCAATGTTGCATGTCTTTTTATAAACGATAGATTACTTGCGAACGCTCAACCGTGAGTTTTAACTCAACATAACATTTATGTGCTTACATAATTAATTATGGTATCTCACTTTAAAGAATTCGACAAGCACACAGTCCTTTATATTTTGGAAAAGTGTGTTACACCTGCAAGTGACTAGGAGTAAGAATTGTAGAAAATTGAATAAAACCTTACTGACATGAGTGATGTATATATATATATATATATATATATATATATATATATACAATATACATTTATAATGTGAGTGGCATATTAGAAAATCAGGTCAAGAAAAAAGTATCGGATTGCCTATTAAACTTTCTTCTTCTTAGCTTTGACAGTGGATACAATTGGACACGACTGGAAATAAGCCTGACCATCCAGTATTGCGCTTAAAGGCAGCCGTACAAAGCGCTTTATGCGCGTGTGGCTATATATATCTGTATATATTATTATAATTATTATTATTATATACATATATATAACAAAACTGTCAAAGGTGGTTCATCTTTACTACCACCACTTTTCACCCGTGACCACCGTCACGGGAAAAAAGTCGATTTTTTTTCATTTTCTTAAAGTATACATATTCAAAAATATGTAAAAAAAATGTCAAGTTGAAATTCTGAAAATTGAACAAGTTACACACGATTTCGTGAGAGCCGGTAGCACAACGATTTACGTATGCTAAAACTTTCGAGCGCGTTTTTCTCGAAACGACTTTTTTTCGACCTACCTGGAATCATAACTCTAACTATAGTTGTCCAATGTTCAATTTTGAAGATCCAAAATTTCCGTAATTTCCATAGCAATCGTTGTGCGTAGCCGTTTTTTTTTAATAAACTATTCTTGAGTCTCCAAATATAAGTAAAAATTTCGCTAAAATTATACTTTTTTTTTTAACACCGTCCATTTTTTTATATTTTTTTCTCCCATAATGGCTACGTAAAACGAGAACTACATTTGTATAGATTATAAAACCTTTTGATTTTCATTTTTCAGACCAACCATCGTGAAGTTATCACATCTTTCATACAGATGCTCTATTATACCTCAATAACGGTGTTAATTTCTTAGCTTTTTGAAAAAAAATTTACGCGAAATAAGTTCAATGTATGCTTAACAACAATCCTCCCGTCATATTGAAATGTTCACCAAATTTTTTTACAGTTCGCTTATATTCACTAAAATAAGTGGGCATTCATATTTCGAGAAAAAAAAACTCGTCCGGCCGTGTGTCTGTACATTATCGCGTTTATAAGTCGAGAACTACTGAATCGTTTTCGCTCTATCTTTCACGAAGGTACAGCTTAGAGTATGAAATATGCTTGAGGCCATTGACGATTACGCTATACAGTTAATTGCAACTAAATACAATAAACGAGTTCACACACAAATAAACATAACGTCCATTTAAACAACAAAACGGCAACAACAAACAAACGATTGAATAAAAATGTACGAATAATAAGGGATCGTGTGTAATCTCCGATTTTTTAAATTAATGCAAATGTCATCCAGTTTTTAAAAAAGATCCTCCTCCATGACGAGTGTAATGTTTTCAACAATTCCCTCGACAAAAATTCAATTTCAATAGGGAGCTAAATTTCCCACCAATCCGACTGCAAGCGAAGCGTTTAGCGACGCATTTGATAGGGGAAATTTTCATAATTTTTTTTAAAAGGAAAGGTCTAAAAGTCTAAAAAGGGTGAAAAATTTCGAGACTTCTATGCTAACAAGAAAGCCTTTGTGTTTGATCACCAAAAATAAAATAAAAAAGCAGTCTCGTATTCACCATCGGATTCTATTTAGAATCCGATGAAATGAAGAAGATATATAGAAGATAATTAATCATTCGTTTCAGGACTGCTTTTTAAAAGCAGTCTTGAAACTGACTGCTAATAAAACGCAATGACTTTCTTGCCAACCTAATACTTTTGGCTGATCCATGGTATTTTTTATTAATCTTTAAAACAGGCGGATATGTGGCACGGTCTTCTAAACTGCATTTTCAAAACTGGCGTAACGCATAACTAAAAAACTGATCGACCGATTCTGATGAAAATTTGTATACATTTTTATAACCTTGTCGTCTAAAACAAGACCCTAAATGTTTTTGAAAATTCAAACAAAAAAGTATACTTTTGTTCCAAAATCTAGCAATTTTTTTCGGAAAATTCAATCTTTTTGTTTCACAGCGTACCATTTCATCGATTTTCGACATTTCTCACTTTTTCTTGGTTCACATTGTGCGTATGAGTGTTAATGAAAGAAAAATCTTCGTTGCTTTTGTTTCAGATCAATCCCGCCGACGCTACGTGTCACGCCGTCTGACAACATCCGCCGCAACCCGTTCAGAAGACTGCGCCATACCTCCGCCATCTTTGAAGATTAATTTTGAAAAACCCCATGTAACAGCCAAAAGTAATAATAAAGAATACCCTAAATCTAAAAAATTTCAAAGAAATGTTTCCTTCGAAAAAAAATCACGAAGATCAGCATTTTTTGCCTCTCCTAAACTTATCTCCCCCCTTAATTGCCCTAACCTGCGCCAGCAATATATTTCGCTATTCAATATTTGAAACCAAAGTCCACCTTCAAATATCACGATACAACCCAAACAAACGGATTTAAATAAATTATATTAGGTATCTCGCAAAAAAAAGTGACACCTCAAAATGACTGTGAGAAAGGGTGCAAAAGTTACCCCGATTCCTCACATGTTGCATATATGCGAGGGGAATAATGCGAAGGCCGCCGGGTAATTAGCGTGACATATGGAGCGTGTTACCGACATAATCAAATCACGAGGCCTCCCGCAGTCGCGAGAGACCAGCCCTACGAATGTATCTATATCGCGAGCATTGCGATGACAAACCGCAAAGAAAATCGAAGGGGGACAGAGGCTCTCGCCTCCGCGCGTTCCCCCAAAATCTCCCTCTTTATATACGTCCATACGGTCGAAGATAACTTTTGTGAATGTGCACAAGTAACATATGTAGGACGGATTCCCCACCAGGTTGGAACACTTTCGGTTTTCCATCACTTGAATTCGCTTCATAATCATATTTATATTACAGTAGAACCTCGATATAACGAAACTCTAGGGACGTTCGTTGCATCGAGTTTTCGTTATATTGAGGTTTCATTATGGCGAGATCATGTACCTTAAGGTATTCCTTTCGCGAAGGGCCGTATTTTGTGGGGGCATAAGCAGGGCCCTTCTGATTCTTCAGTAAATTACAATAGAGCTTAATAAAAAATGAGTTCCAATCGATTATTATACACGACGATAAACTAGAATAAAAAAAATTCGCGCAAATTTAGTAGATTTAGACATTTTTACATTTTTTTGAAACGTCACGGCTATGAAAATTCTTCTGTTAGTCACACGTTTCCAAGTTTTATCATTAAGGGATTAACCCCACTTGCGATTTTGAAAAAATCGATTTTTTTATTGCATTTTTTGAAGTATAAGTATCTGAGAATATGTCCTGAAAATTTCAAGTCGATCCGAACAAAATTGACTGAGATATGAGCGTTGAAAGAGAAAAATCCGCGTTGAAAGAGCGTTGAAAGAGAAACTTTAAACGCGTTTTTCTCAAAATGGCATTTCTGAAGTCGGTGACCAAGATTACTCGAACACCAATGAACCGATCTTCTTGAAATTTTGCAGGCTTATTTAATACATAAAAATGTAGTCTTTGATCGTTCGATTTTTTTTTCGAAAAGAAATGGCTGTTTTATAGCCAAAAAACGGCCGTTTTTTTCGTTAAAATCGAACCATTAACTTTGACTGTCCGCCATTTTGTGAAAAATGAATATTTTTTAAAATCCTTCGATTAAAGACTAGTTTATACTTATATTTGACTAAATCCATCCGCATTTTTTTTTCAGATGATCCACTTCGCCGCAATGTTGGTCACCGCAAACCGTGTATATAAAAACATTATTTCATTGACGGTCATTTGCCACTAAACAATGTAATATTTTTCAATAAAAAAATCACTGAAAGTTTTTTAAGATGTGTTCTTTAAGATGGTATATTGATCGATTAAAAAAGTTTTGTAGTTTTCTTTAAAAAAATTCATGAAAAAGGCCTTTTTTTTGCGCTACAAGTGGGCGTAACGCCTTAATGTTTTCTTTAAACGTTCGGTGATCCTCCGTTTTTATTGTCGTTACGGAAACTTTAGATTTATTTACACCCGTGAGCAGTTTATATCACGCATTTAGAGTTATTTAGTGTATAAATTATTAGATAAAAATGTGGCCAGCGTGACATCTCCATAAAGCGCCGTATAAATGAGACCATTTTAGAGTCGTAATTTTCCGTTAAAAGTTGGGTAACTTGACTTGAAATTGTACCAGTATACTGGGATGTATTTTTACTGGATTAGAGACGAAAATCGGTTAATCGTTAAATATTTGGGTTCATGAAAGGAATACCTTAAAATGTTCTTTAAAAAATATATATTAGTACTATAAATATAGGGATGATTTTTGAAGAATGAAAAGTTTAAATCAGAGCAATTTTTACAAGCGATCAGCAATTAGAGCATAATGTATATAATTATGTCGTTGTATGAAAGTTTTCGGTATCCATCGGAAGGGAATGGACAAATCTTCGTTATATCGAGGTTCGACTGTATATCTGTTTCGATAAAAATCGTGCGAGTTAAAAAATCGCACGTTGCTTGTAATTTTCAATCGTTCCGAAAATTTCTCCCATGTGGGAGGATTTTTCCACTGATGGCTCTCTCATAGTGGAGACTCTGTGAGTGAAATAAAACGACAACAAAGCAATGGGAAGATTTTTTATTCGAAAGATGTTTGTTCTAAATAGCAATTTAAGGGGCTATACCAGTGTGAGCGCTGAAAATTTGGGTGATTTTCGGGAATTTTTTGGATGAAAAGCACTTAGTTAAATGTTTCGGAAAATTAAGAATATATTTGGCTATATTTGACCTCTATTACATAATTTTTTCATAGAAAAATATTGAGATCCAAGCGACTTATGCGCTGCCTTCGGAGGCGCTAAAAAAAAGTTTCTCCACTGCTGTCATGATTCCGGCCGATTGAGTAGCTGAAACCGAAAAAGGAATAAACGTCGTTAAACTGGAAGGTATTTCCTGTACAATGGCATAGGATTTTCAACAAATATTAAAATATAACAAAATGGCGTATTTATGAAAAAAACGTCTCTTTTCTCGCCTATAAAATGGTCGTTTTTTTCAATGCCAAATCGTCAATTTTCATCCAATCAAAAATATCCTACGTCATTGTAGAGTAAATATATTCAAGAGTACTCAGTTCTAATTTCAAGTTAATCGAATAATTGCTCTTTGAGTTACAATGTCAGCAAATTCGAAAAATCTAATGTCGAGAAAAACACGTTTAAAAATTTAACTA
>OY723390.1:28924465-29181965 GCA_963210295.1 Ophion ellenae | reverse complement strand
ATTCCCTTTGAACTCCTAGTTGAATCCGAGGGGACGCTGAAATGTAAATCCGAATTTGACAGAGGTTAAAAGGGTTGCATCGACGTCTCTCATTGGCATCGATATTTATCTGTTTTTTTATTGGTGATGAATTTAGAGTGCTATTTCATTTCCAACACTAATGTCTTACATTCTATCGCGCACGATTTTACTTTGTGAAGGTCAAGCTATAAATTTTATATGGACTGTGACGTGCCATTTCAAACGCAACGTACGTGAACGGCTTGTTCTTCCTCAACGTTGCCCGCAGGAGAGGTCCCGCCAGCAAGAACCTCAACGGAGTAGAATAAGAGGGGTGAACGCGAGAATCGACCGATGAGTCGAAACCGAGAAAGTACACTATGGAAAAGAAACTGGTGTAAATCCAATTTTCTTAAAGGAGGGAGATACCTCTGTGCGTGGATAAAATACTACGTTTGGCTGTTACATGGTATTTTAATTTTTTTGATTAGTCTTTAAAAATGGCGGATGTATGGCACGGTCTTCTAAATTGAATTTTCAAAGCTGGCGCGACGTATAACTAACAAAAACGCAATCAACCGAATATGATGTACATTTGGTATAAATCTTTCTAACCTTACCCCGATAGACAGCCATGATCATCATGCCATGCATACAATTGATGAAGCAAAGTTTACAGCATATTGACTACATGTCACATTTGAATTTTACAATGAGTATTTGCAGATCGACGTCATATGGAAGTCATCCAATGACTTGTGTTGGTGAATTCACGGGGTTAGCACTGGTAGTGAACATGCCATGCAAGCAATATAATGGTGAAATGCATGTTTCTCAGTGATACATTCGATGGGCGCAACATGACGCCGATATGCGTTTTTTCAGTGATACATCCTATGACGGTGATATGCATGTTTCTAAGTGATACATTCGATGAGCGCAATATGACGGCGATATGTATATTTGTCAGTGATACATCCCACGAGCTCAATATGACGGCGATATGCATGTTTCCCAGTGATACGTTCCATGACGGCGATATGCATGTTTCCCAGTGATACGTTCCATGACGGCGATGTGCATGTTCTTAGTGATACATTCGATGAGCGCAATATGACGGCGATATGTATGTTTGTCAGTGATACATCCCACGAGCTCAATATGACGGCGATATGCATGTTTCCCAGTGATACGTTCCATGACGGTGATATGCATGTTTCCCAGTGATACGTTCCATGACGGCGATGTGCATATTTCTCACAAGGAACATCCCTCAGGTGACACCCTTCGATTTTGTTGAAATTTGGATATGTTATAAAGCACCGAAAAGTAAGCGGGACGTATTTTTTTTATCGGCGGAAAAACGGCTTTAAGGGGTGAAACGAACCCTCGAAAATAGGGGTGTTTTTCGTTTTTCGTCGATAACGTTATCGTTCTCATCTCCAATGTATAGTGCACAAAAAAATAAACATTGAAGCAATTTGAAAATTTTTATATCTCGTACCGTTAAAACGTTATCGACGAAAAACATCCCCATTTTTGAGGGTGCGTTTCGGTCCTTAAAACCCTTTTCCCGCCGATAAAAAAATACGTATCGGTTACTTTTCGGTGCTTTATAACATATTCACATTTCAACAAAATCGAAGGGTGTCACCTGATGTTCCTTGTCAATGATACATCCCATGAGCGGAATATGACGGCAATATGCGTGTTTTTCAGTGATACATCCTATAACGGCGATATACATGTTTCTCAGTGATACGTTCGATGCGCGCAATATGACGGCGATTTGCATATTGATAAAAATCAAGAATGATAAAAATAGGCAAAGAAACAAAGAAAGTTTACACAAGTGTTAGAATGGCTAAGTAGGTAGCGCGCTCAGCTTTAGAATTAGAAGACGTAGGTTCAAATACCGAGGGTAGGTTAATACTTTAACGAGGCAGAATATATTTTAATCCAATTATCATATAGGCAGGAATATCAACTCAGCATATGGGAACAAAAAATACTAACAGATTTTTTTTATTCACAATGTTTGTATTTTTTCACGCCGTGACACCCATATGTGCCCCATATGCACTCACTTGTTGTTGGATATTCGTGAGCCGATTTTGCTAGTACTAATGAATTCCCTGCATGCATACTCGCGTGAGAACAACTTTGCTTCATTTGGATTTGTTATTGTGAATCATCATGTGACGCAAATATGACTTGAAGGGGTGCACTCATAAGGGACACATAGCTGTGTGATTTTCTATGCCTCATGGAAGATCTACATATGATGCCAATATGAGGTACATGTGTCTATCTGGGTATTGTCTAAAACATGACCCTATAAATATGCTTGAAATGAAGAAAAAATATTTATTTATTGCAAAATGTAGCCATTTTTCGGAAAATTCAATCTTTTTGTTTCAACGCATACCATTTCATCAATTTTCATAATTTCTCACTTTTTCTTGGTTCATATTCTGCGTATGAGTGTTAATGAAGGAAAAACCTTCGTTGGTTTTTTTTCAGATTAATCACGACGACGCTACGTGTCACGCCATCTGACAAATGTAGTAATAAAACATACCTCAAGTCTCATAAATGGAGAGGAAATCTTTCCTTTAAAAAAAATCATAAAGATCAGCAATTCTTTTCCCGCCTAAAGGCATCTCCCTGCTTAAGCTTCGACGTTGGAAACGACTTGTTGGAAAAGAGATACCGAGAGATTGAATTCTTCCCGCGCCGAGGAAAAGGAAAAGCCACGGTACTCGAGCACCTTTGCCAAGGATCATTGTCAAATGATCAAAGTCGCAGGATCCTCAAAGCCGCAGGATCCTCCACTTCCGGTGTAACAGGAAGCCGGCCCGGAAGTGCTGGGCTGGCCACTTGTTGGCTGGACGTCGTCACACATAGTAAACAAAAAGCTACAGCAGAAATTCAACTAAAGTATAAGAGAAAGAAAAGAAAGCCGTTCGAGTCGACGTCCGTGCGGGCGAGGACGTTCAACCGTACACCCACAAAGCGTTATTGTAAACCGGAAGTATTATCCGTGCGGTGCCAAAATTGCACGAAAATCCGCGGCTTAAGGTGTTCCTTTCGCGGAGGGCCGTATTTTGTGGGGGCATAAGGAGGGCCCTTCTGAATCTTTAGTAAATTACAGTGGCACTCAAATAAGTCACAATCAATTATTATACCCAACTCTAAACTGGAATGAAGAATATCGCGCAAATTTGGTAGATGTAGACATTTTTACATTTTGTCTGAAAAGTCGCGGCTACGAAAATTCTTCTGCTAGACACATTTTTTAATATTTTCTTCAAACATTCAATGACCCCCTGTTTTTATTGTCGTTACGGAATCTTTAGACTTTTTTGCACGCGTGAGCAGTTAATATCAGGTTTCCAGAGTTATTTAGGGTATGAATTATTATATAGAAACTAGCTTTCCGCCCGCGGGTGCGCTCGCGTAGACTTGTGTCAAATGCTCCTTAATGAAATGTGCTACTAAACTGTTTCATTAAGGAACACGTAGAATTGTGTTAAAAAGCATTGGTACTAAGGTTCAAGCAAATCTGACCAGATATTTATTTCACCATACAAACTTTGCTACTCCCTTTTTCCCTTAAGGATTGAATTTTCAAAAACGCTGAAATTTCATTAATTGTGTCTAGGAGCAGTAATACAAAGTTTCAAGCAATTTTTACCCGTTTTTTTTTCGTACAAACTTTGCCACCCCCTTTCGTTTAGGGGTTGAATTTTGAAAAATCCTTACACACGTGTTTAATTATATTCTTCAAGGGCCATTTGTGCTAAGTTTCAAGTCAATCGACCCGACGATTTTTTTCCCACACAAACTTCAACACGCATTTTCACCCCTTCAATGGGGTTGCTTCGAAAAATGCTCAAACACGTGTTTGATTACTTTCCTCAAAGATTATTTATATCGAGTTTCAAGTCAATTGGCCCAATAGAATAAAACGTTCCATACAAACTTTAGCAATCCCGTTTACCCCTGTAGGGATTGAATATCCTAAATTCCTTCCTTAGTGGGTGTTCACATCATGGAAAGAAACAACTGTCCAAATTTCACGTTTCTATCGTCAGTGGGGTGGGCTGTGCGTTCATCTGTCAGTCAGTCAGGACATGTCCTTTTATTGATATAGAAGTGGCCAGCGTGTCATCTCCATAAAACGCCGTATAAATGAGACTATCTTTAGAGTCGTCATTTTGTTACAAAAGTTCGGTAATTTAGCTTGACATTTGACTAGTATGCTAGGATGTATTTTCACTTGATTATAGACGAAAATAAGTCAATTGTTCAATATCCCGGTTCGTGAAATGAATACCTTAAGAGATTGTTCGGATAGCGGAAAGCCGGAAGCGAGATGACGAGACGTTTTCTCGCCCGACGATCGCGCGGTCGACTTGTCGACGGGGAGCCTTTGAACTCTATGGTCTTGAAGCTTGCACCGTTGGAGAGCAATGCCATTTTTTGTTCGTTTCTTATTTCCTTATTTTCATTCGCATGCCAAATCATTTAGTGCTCGATTTTGATTGTCGTCCTTCAAAGAAGCAACATCACGAATCGTTGAGGGATGTTCATTGCTAAAATGGCAATGAACTCAAACTCCTACAGTTCGCCAGAAAATAAGTGAACATGCCGATAGATTTTTGGGAACGCATCGTTTCGTCGCATGTTTGGATGGATTTGGAGCCGTTTTTGCCAGTCTGGAGTCGGGCCCTTGATCAAAATCAGTAATATATTACGGGCTGATGAATATCCATATCATTGAGGCATGATCATATCCATTGAGGGATGTCCATTTCCATTGAGGGATGTCTATGTTCATACTAAAATGGCAATAAACTCAAACGCCTACAGTTTGCTAGAAAATAAGTGAACATGCAGATTGATTTTTGGGAACGCATCGTTTCGTCGCATGGTTGGATGAATTTGGAGCTTCTTTTCATACTCTGTAGTCAGGCCCTTGGTCAAAATCAGTAATATATTATGGGCTGATGAATATAATGAAATTCTCAACGAAAATCTGGCGTGATCGGTGCTCCAGGTTAGATTGACCCGTAATTTTGTGCCTACAAGACAACGATACGAAACACATAGCAAAGAAGACTCAAAAGAAGTTCAAGTAAAAAAACATGAAAACACTTGATTAGCCGCCACAATCACCCGACTTGACTTCCACCGAGAATTCGTGGCCTATCTTGGATCAAAATATTAATAAAACCGCCGTTCCCAACAAAGAAAACGCGTCTTCGCAGCGCTACAAAATCTTTGGAGAAATTGGACGGGGAATAACTTCAAAATCTCGTCAAGATCATGCCACGAAGTCTTTCGGTAGTAATTAAGGCAAAAGGCTGCCAAACCAAATATTGATTGTTAATTACTAAATAGTATTGTAATTTTATTGTTAAAAATTTGATGCGCCCACTTTATTTCATCCTTATGGTTTATTCAGTCTTTAAAAAAAAAGTACAAAAAAATGTATCAAATACATGACTTTATATTCTACAAATATGAAAACCGAGTTAAAGAAGACTTATTTGAGCTGAAAGTACTTTCTTTAAATACTTTTGAGGACGAAAGCTCATTTGATGCATGATGATCTCTTATTTGTGTCAATCACTGTATGTAACATCTACGCTCTCCTGCGTTTATATTTCTACTCCTCTAGACGTAGAAATGGGTATATGCATATGTAAGGCATCGTCAGATCGTTTCTTATTCATGATGAAGTCATTGCATACATTTATACAAAGGCACAGCTCTACCAAGAATAGTGAATTATCAGCGTACAAAGTACTGAAAGGTCGTTGTCGAATCTCCGGTTCATGTATACCGATAGAAATTTATCGATCTTTGGAGAACTTTGTTCTATATCTGATCATTGAATATACTTATAGCCCAGAACTGCAACGTCATCTGTTTTCTGGTGGTGCAAGTATGAACCTCCCTCCTGGCCCAGTTACAAGAACTCGGGAGTAATGCCTCTCTTCTGTTCTCTCACCCCACCATTCTTTATTTCTATTCCTCCTTCTCCCTTGTATCTCCACCCTAGATCTTTTTTTCATCTTAGAAATAATTGTGATCACGATGCAGTTTATTTGAAAACATCAATTTCCTCCCATTGCCAAAAATAAATATCCCTCAAAGTTGAGCGTGAATAGCACGATGAATTTCATTCACGGAAGCTGGAACGCACGCGATATCGAAATAATCGCTTTTTCGATCGAAATACTTTCAGTGGGTATGCTCTTGAATTCAAAATTGCATCACGTATCCCATAGTACGACGAAAACATGTCAAAAGCGTTATCACGTATGTAGTTTCTTTTAAGTTCATAATTGACGACATTATCATTTGTTTGTATTTCTAAATTTACTCTTGCTTTATATGTTTATTCTATGACGGTGAGAAAGATTTGTCTTAAGGGGTTAGGCTGCTGTGAAAATTAGGAACGCTTGTTCGTCGCTTGAGGAAATTCAAATTGAAGGAGAAGGTCCAACACATGGTGTAGGAATCGCACATTTAAGGTAAACCTACGATTACAAGTATAGAACTGCTAGTAAAACTTTACCTCCATTTAGTGGCTTGCGAAAATGGATTTTTTTATTGCCAAAATGTATAGTTTGAAACATGTAGAATACGATGCAGATAGTGATTTTGGTCAATTCTCAAAAATGACGTCCTTCATTTTTCTCCGTCACATATATCTCCGCCATTTCTAACTTTTTGCGAGCAACAAAAATCGCCTTGACAACTAGAATTATGTAATAAAAAGTACGTAGGGGATGTGAAGTGGAATATTGTCGGGAATGATAGGGGTAGGACAATTTTCCATATCACACTGCCGTTTTTCTACAATTCGATCACATTTTCCAAATTGATAGTAGGTTTATACATTACGAAAGTTTCTCAACATCTGCCCCGACAGTTAGTTGTTTATTTTTGGATTTTATTTAATACTAATTATTTATCGAATTTTTCGAGTTCTTAAGGCGGGATATACATTTACAGGGTGTCCAATAGGAAGTTGCTAAAACTAAATAAGTGTCTCTTCCCTCCATGAATTCAATAGGGGTCCCTTTTTCTAAGGCGCATACCTGAGGCCCCGCAGTTTTATTCCAGCCGTGGTTGAAGCAAGTACGCGCGCGTCAAAATGAGTGAGCTCACCACGGAAGAAAAAGTATACCTTATTGAGTGCTTATTGAGTGAAAAAGTATACCTTATTGAGTATGCTTGAGTGCATAGAGTTGCCAGCGAAAACACTCTGAAAAGGTAAGAATTTGATATTTATTCATATTCATCTATCACACAACTTGTGTTTCAATTCAATTAAACTGCATTGAAGTAATTTTACGTTAATTTTTGTAGGATAATCGATAACTTCGTGAAGTATGGTACACTCCAGGACCGTAGACACGAGTTGCCAGGTCCATATATAACGGTGACTACACCTGAGACGATCAACGAAGTTGAGAATTATTTCAAACAAAATCCAAATGATTCGATTCGGAAAGCTGTTCAAGCATTAAAAATAACCAAATCATCATTACACAACATTTTGAAATATTTTTTAAAGCTTCATCCGTATAAAATAAGCACTCATCAATTGTTAACTGAACATGCCATGACGAAACGCATCGAATTCTGTAACACTATTACGGGAATGTTTGAAGCCGAAGAACTTAATGAGAAATTGATTATTTATTCCGATGAAGCACATTTTTGGATGAATGGGTACGTAAACAAGCAAAATTACCGGTTTTGGGGAACGGAAAATCCCAACATATCGCTAGCGAAGTCCCTTCATCCACAGAAAGTAACGGCATGGGCAGCGATTTCAGTAAAAGGAATTTATTTGCAATTTTTGGAATCTACGGTAACAGGAGATAGTTACAAACAGCTTTTGGAAACGAAATTCTTCCCTTATGCAAAAAAGAGGGGACTGGTTAAAAAATGTTACTTCATGCGAGATGGAGCGACGCCGCACCGGACTCATGAGGTGTTTGAAGCTATTCATCGCGTATATGGGACTCGAGTAATCGGTCTGGGGTACCCTAAATTTGCTCAAGGCGGACTAGAATGGCCTCCGTACTCACCGGACCTGAACCCTTGTGATTTTTTCTTGTCGGGTTACATTAAAGATCATTGTTACGCTAAAAACCCCAGCACAGTAGAAGAACTGATCGCGGCCATCCAGGAAGTGCTTCGCGGCATTACAAACGATATGTTGGACACAGTTTTTCACAGTTTTCAAAAGAGAATTGATTTTTGTGCACAATCTAACGGTTCGCACTTCGAAAATATCTATCATTAATCACTGTACTTTTTCGTCATTTTTATAAGATGTAATACATTGACATAAAAAATATTTGACTGGGTTTTATTTATGTGCGTTTAAAACAGCAGAGTTTCCTCTATTTAAAGCAATTTGGCTTTTCTGATTCTGTGCACGTGTTTTAAAATGACAGTCGATTAGTTTCAGCAACTTCCTATTGTACACCCTGTACAACGATAAAAAAACCGATTTCTTTTTTTTTCTCTTTAAACGATAGAACTATATATGTAGAATATTTTCGTAAAGTTTCAAAGCGAAACTCGAAAAACTTCAAACTTTACAGCCCGTCAACGCTGTGCCTCACCGCTCGGATTCGGAACGGGCGTGAACTCC
The DNA here is from genome assembly GCA_963210295.1 of Ophion ellenae. NCBI lineage: Eukaryota > Metazoa > Arthropoda > Insecta > Hymenoptera > Ichneumonidae > Ophion > Ophion ellenae. The sequence goes on along the minus strand of OY723390.1, from coordinate 29,173,279 downwards.
AAACGCGTTTTTCTCAAAACTGCATTACCGAAATTGGCGTGCAGGATTACGCAAAAACTATTAAGCCGATTAAGTTGAAACTTGGTCGAAAAATGGATAATATTGGTACCTTCTACTTGATGAGAATTGTTTTTGAAAAATTGGAAAAACAAGTACTTTTTTAATCCACATTTTCCAGAAATGTTGCGTGAAATGTCGATTTTTTTGGTAAATGCGTGCCATTTTCTTAAATTTGTATTTTCTTCATTTTGATTACCGTCACATAGAAACTATACATGTTCTAACTGAAAAAATGTTTGAACTTTTTTGAAAATCAAAGTCTACGGGAAGCTAGACTGCACGCGGATTCGCAACTCCCGCGGCAACCTTGCTGTAACACTCTGCCACAGCTCCGTCATTTTGATGATGAATTAAGGGGAGATATACACCTAGGAGCCGGAAAAAAGGTCCATTTTGTGAATTTTTTCAAGGAAAACTATTTGAAATTTCGGATTGGGGTTTTAATTATCTAAAAGTATATACATTCAAAAATATGTTTAATTTTCTTTATTTAAAAATATCAAAAATATACAAGGATATTGTATAATCCCTGGACCGTCGTAAAAAAATCTGCGTATACGGTACCCGCTGGCGTTTCTTCAAAAATCATCTGAAAAAAAAACCAAAAAGATTATTAAATTAGATACTATAATCTAGTACTTGTCATAGCCGATTTTGAAAATATCGATTTATGACAGAATGGCGGGCGTTTGAACATAAATAGTGATTTTTGGGCCAAAAAGTAGTTATTATTTTGCCTATAAAACAAAAACTAAGTAACGGAAAAAAAATCCTATGACAAGTACTAGATAATGGCGTATAGAATAACCACAAAAAACCTCAAGGCAATCAGTTCATTGGTTTTCGAGAAATTTTGGGTACCGATTTGAAAAACGTGGTTTTGAGAAAAACGCGTTTGAAAATTTGGAAATGAATAAATCATGAAATTTGTCAACTTACATGGAATCATCGATACCAGGCCTATAGTGTAGGTCTTCTACGGTCGACGGAATGTTCATAGCTTCTAAATCGATTTTTTTGACCATCTAGGTGTATATCTCCCCTTAATTAAAAAAAATTGTTTTGTATACTTAAATATACTGTTAAGGTATACCTAAAGTTTAATAATCGTAGAATAATTATTTCTTAGTTAAAAAAAACTCCTTAATATTGCTTATTTTTTCCTGTCCAAATGTATATCCCGCCTTAAATTCGCATAAATCACTGGTTTTTTTAAATCCAAGTTTAGCTTGATGCCGTGATCGACCCAGAACATCCTTTTTTCGGGACCACCAAAAACTTATCTCGACGAATAAAGGAGAAGAGCGCAGCCGTGAGAATCTCGCCCCGCTCCTCGGATACCAGAACTTCGGATCGATACGACGTGCGCGCTTCATTCAGTTTCCAGTCGCGACTCCGCATGGACCTCGCGTGATTCATCCTTCGCATCATTGTCTCGAAAATATATTCTTTTTCCTCGAATCGCAATTACACTTTTGGCTATCATCGGGATCTCTTGTCATGCCTGATTGTTGATATTTCTTACGAAATTGTTATCATTAGAATCAGTTTTTCTACGAAATGAATTCGAAAACTGACCATCGTGAAGAATTTGACCCAAAAGTTAACGTGTTAAATAAAAAACACATAAAATTAGAGTCCTGAGCCTGTGCGAGATGCAATGTTCGTCTATCTGGACAGATTTTTGTGATGATGATATATTTCTTAATTTTTATTATTGCTTAAAGAATGATTTTTTCTATTGTGATGAAAAGTTTGGTTCCATTTAACAAAAATTGAAAAAAGTTTACGTCAACATGGGAACGAGGTCAGCGGCCTGTAAGTTTTAAAAAAATTTTAATCCGTACATTATTTTTCGGCCCGTTTCATAGCTTTTTAAAAGAAATAATATTGGTGAAAAAATTGTTTCAATTTGCAGATACTTTGAAGCTGTCGAGTCTTCATGACTATTATCATCGTCTTCTCCATGGTAGTCAACCAACCCCGTCCGGTGTCGACATGGCGAATACCGTGAAATACTTTTCCCAGACTCTTCTCTGTGAGTTCGTTTTTTTTACACTCAAAATTATCCCGAAATTGCATAATACTTTTTTTTACAGCTTTGCTGAAGGAAGTTCAAGATTCCCCACTGGAAATGATAAAATCGCAAAAATTCGATGGCGATAGAATGGCACTATATCCGAACTTGGATTATAAACAACTGTACAATGCATTGTCACAATTGATGGACGTCGTTTCATTCGTGCACATCGGGTTGGCTGGTTAATTTTATTCGTTTATTTAACAAGATCTGTTCTATGATTTTCCTACTCATTAGTAACTGAAAGAGGTTTCGAAGGTTGTATGACACTTTGATTTCTAAATTTGTTATATTTAAGGGGGGAGATACCTTGAGGTGAGTAAAAAATTGATGATTTTCATGATTTTTTTTTTAAGGAAAGATTTCTTCACAATTTTCGATACCTAGGGTATGATTTATGACTACTTTTGGCTGTTACATAGAATTTTTTGTTTTTTTATTCATCTGTAAACATGGCGGAGGTTTGGCATGATCTTCTAAACGGGTTGAAGCGCATATTGTCAGACGGCGTGACTCGTAGCGTCGGCGGGATTAATTTGACCAAAAACCAACGAAGATTTTTGTTTTATTAACACTCATACGCAGAATATGAACCAAGAAAAAGTGAGAAATATTGATGAAATGGTACGCTTTGAAACATAAAGATTGAATTTTCCGAAAAAAATAGCTACATTTTGCAATAGGGAAATACTTTTAATTTTTATTTTTTAAGAACATTTAGGCTCATGTTTTAGACAATAAGGTTAAAAAGATTTATATCAATTTTCATCAGAATCGGTCGATTAGTTTTTTAGCTATACGTCACGCCAGTTTTGAAGACCGTCCCATACCTCCGCCATTTTTGAAGATTAATAAATAAACTTCTAAAACCATGTAACAGTAGGGTGGCTCAAATTTGAGCTCTATTTTTTCGTTTTTTCACCATCCAATTATCTACTTTAAAGGGAAAAAAAATTGTCGCGAACGTTGCGAGCGGTCAAAAAATATTGAGCGGTCGCCCAAGCCTTGCAAAATTTCAAATTTTGGTTGAAAAATCGATTTTTTTTGTTCACTTCTCACTCATGAATTTTACGCTTTATAATTTTTAAATTAAGCTGGCGAAGTTCTAGCCGGCCAATGAATATTTAGTGGTCGCTCAAAAGCTTCGAATTTTCCAATTGTCGCGAATTTTTTCTCTTCTCACGCATAAGTTTGTCACTTTGTAAAATTATCAAAACAATTGATCTTTTTTTTTCTTCAGAACCGGATTTTTTAAAATTACCTCACACTTCTAACCCGATAAAACGGGGAAAGTGTGTATAATTTTGTTTACGGGCAAAAGCTGCAAAGAATAATTTTATGAGAACAACGATTATAATTCTTGGGCTAATAGTGTGAGGTACATTTGAAAAATCGGTTTCCAAAGAAAATCGATTAATTGTTTTGAAAATTTTACAAAGCGTCAAATTTATGAGTGAGAAGAGTAAAAAAAAAATTGTGAAAATTGGAAATTTCGAAGCTCTTGAGCGACCACTAATATTCATTGACCGGCTAGAGCTTTCGCGAGATTAATTAAAAAATTATAAAGCGTAAAATTCATGGGTGAGAAATGAACGAAAAAAAATCGATTTTTAATGACAATTGGAATTTTCGGTAGGCTTGAGCGACCTCTAAATATTTTTTGACCACTCGCAGCTTTCCTGACTATTTTTTGTTTTCTTTAAAGAAAATAATTGGATGGTGAGAAAAAAGGAAAAAAAATAGAACTCAAATTTGTGCCACTCTAATTCAACAGCCAAAAGTAGTAATAAAACATACCCTAAGTCTCAAAAATCGTGAAGAAATCTTCCCTTTAAAACAAAAATCATAAAAATCAGCAAATGTTTTCCTCGTCTAAAGGTATTTCCCCCCTTAAGATTCTTGAATTCTTGGATATATTTGATTATCGTTCATATTTTCTAATCTTACACTTTATTAAACAATATTCAGCATTCGGCCAAGCTCTGCTCCAGTGCTTAGCTTGTCTGATCCCCTTCCTCGATCACGATTTACTGGACAACCTCCCCTACTTCGCCGCAAGTTCGATATCCGTACTTCCGATCGAATTGCATCAAGAAATCGTCAACTATCTCTGCTTTTACATCTTGCCATTCACGATCAGTACGTAAAGACAATTCATTCCATAGGGTAAAGCCACCAAAAAGGACGCACTTTATAAACTTTTATTTCTGGAAAAATCAATTTTAATCATACCCTTTGTACTTATTATTTAAATTAAGCTTTGGTCGTTTAGGAATATTAATTGAAATATAAATCTTAAGCAACAATCACGAAAAATATTTTAAAAAGCTTAAACTTGGAACTCGTCTCGTGCGCACTCTTTGACTGAGTACTCTTGCCAAATACGTGTTTTTAGACTACGGTCACTATAATTTTCGTAAGCAAGCAAAACGGCGACATAACTTCTCATTGAAAACAAAATTTGGATCACAAATTTTAAGTTTAATAACATTCGTTGAGTGCAAATTAAGGGGTTACGTGGGTTTCGTAACCAAAAAAAAGCATATTTAAAAAGCATCTATTTAAAAAAAATATAATATATAAACTATTTTATTCAAAATGTTGAGCACGTAAAGAGCAACATTTCAACAATATTAAAAAAAATTTCATCCAAAAAATTGAGAAATTCAGCCGGTGGGACCTGGTTTCCGGAGACCCCTAAGAAAAGTGTCCTCGTGGTGGTCGGGATAACTCATGATAGCTTTATCTAAAATCAAAAAACCAATTTTTTCTGTTAGTAGATAAGTATAGCTCGTGATTCAACGAAGGATTTTTAACAAAATAGAAATTTGCCTTTTTGGCAGAGTTGTATGCCAAATAGTTCAATTTTTGGTACAATTTACACTACGTGTAGCCTTGTAAAATTAGTTGTAATCGGAAAAAAACCTTCATTCAATCACCAGTCAATGCTATTTTGAAGAAGTGTGTGAAATTTCGATAAGATCAGTGCATTCGTTTTTGAGAAGTCGTGTCCACCGACTTAAAAAATAGTTTTTTGAGAAAAATGCGATTACGGACGGATAAAAATGGACGCTGAAAATTTGGGTGATTTTCGGAAATTTTTTGGAAGAAAAGTACTCGATTAAATGTTTCGGAAAATTAAGAATGTATTTGGCTATATTAGACGAATATTACATAATTTTTTCATAGAAAAATATTGAGATCCAAGCGACTTGTGCGCTGCCTTCGGAGGCGCCAAAAAAAAAAGTTCCTCCACTGCTGACATGATTCCGGCCGATTGAGTCGCTGAAACCGAAAAAGGAAACAATGTCGTTAAACTGGAAGGTATTTCCTGTACAATGACGTAGGGTTTTCGAAAAATATCAAAATCTAACAAAATGGCGTACTTATGAAAAAAAGTCTGTTTTTTTGCCTATAAAATGGTCGTTTTTTTCAATGCCAGATCGGCAATTTTCATCCAATCAAAAATATCCTACGCCATTGTAGAGTAAATATATTCAAGAGTACTCAGTTCAAATTTCAAGTCAATCAGATAATTGCTCTTTGAGTTACAATGTCAGCAAATTTGAGAAATCTCATTTCGAGAAAAACGCGTTTAAAGATTTGACTATCGATTTTTGCAAGATAAAATGATATTGATATAAATGATATAAATGATAATGATTTTCTTGAAAGTATAAACTGTCGAAAAAGGCAAAAAAATCGATTTTTTTAAAGTGTCACACTGGTATAGCCTCTTAAGTAGAAATAAAACGAAGAAATATTGTCTTCTTCAACTTACATAGAATCGTCGATTCCAGCTCCATAAAGCAAAGATCCTGCTGCAGGGCATCTTTTTGTTCCTGCCTTGATTTTTTGAAATTTTCAAACCCACCTAACCCCTTAATCGCAAACCTTACGTGTTTAAAATTGATCAAAAATAAGATCAAACACAACGAAAATATATTATTGGTCATAAAACTCGAAATAAATACCGTAACGAAGCGCGTTGTTGTCCAACATCTTGACATGACATATGCCATTGACAGGTTAGGTGGTGTTGCCAACACAAGAAAAAAACAACCAATCAAAAGCACTGCTCTTTCGTAGTGCGCACTCTTTGGTGGCTTTACCCTACATTCATGCAAAAACCGAAATGTTTACATGGTGCACATAAATCATCCGACGTTGACTTTAAATATCCATTTTTTAGCGAGGAAAGCAAACGATGAGAATGAAAATCACGCCAGTCAATCCGTGTCCGCAGTGATAATGATGGTTTTCCAATACTCCAGCAACCCTGGCAAGTCGATCCATTAAAATGCAATAAAAATCATTTCTGTTCAACCCCGAAGATTTTTCTCAGTCTTGCTCCTTCGACAGCACATCATTGCCAATTGCTGGAGTGTCTGATGGCCCTAAAACCAGGCGTTGTCAAGGATCTACTTTGCGTTGTTGCTTACGGCACAGCGCCGGCAAAAGCGTCCGCTGCCAAACTCCTGTTTTACTATTGGCCTACTTTCAATCAGAATCTCTTCGATCGCCGTGCAGTTCTCGTTAAATTTGCCAGTAAGAATGTGAAAAAAATCATACATTTTTTCAAATTTTTCTTAAGGGGTCTTCTCACGTTGGACGCTAAAAAAGGCTATTTTCATGCATTTTTTGATGGGTTTACATTATAGACATTGACGTAAAAGTTGTTACACTTAATAAGTTATTACACTATCGAAATGCATAATTTTTTTACTTATTTATTTAAGTCACTATTTATAGACGAAAATGGCAGTTAAAAAAATGTCCTAAAAATTATAGGTCTGCGCTGAAGAATATGTGGTTAACATTTCATAAGGATCGGTTCAGTAGTTTCGAAGATTTTATCAACAAGCCGTCGAAAAATGTTGTTTCGAAAAAAACCCGTTTAAAGTTTGTTTAGGTTATATAAATATAAATATAAATATTTTTTTTAATTCTATGCATTTTGAAAGTGTATTTACGAAGGTAACAACTTTTATATCAATATCTATAATATACGCCTGTTTAAAAAATTGATGAAAATAGCCTTTTTTAGCGTCTAAAGTGTGAAGACCCCTTAATACAGATACTGAAAACCAGGTAAATGAGAATCTCTAATTTTTTTATTCGTAAGATAGTAATGTCGGTATAATCATATTATAGATGATCTAGCACCTTTCGTCTGTCAACGAGACTCTTGTCCGAACGCTGGTAATGCCGAAGCTGGAAAAGTCTGTTACGATCATAGAATTTCAATAACATTCGCTGCTGAATCACCGCCACCGCTCTATCTCTGCATCGAATGCGCCAACGAAATACATCGGGAGCATCCGAATCAAATGTTTAACGATATACTTCATCCAATGCAACAAGTATCTATGGTTTGCGAGAACAAGGTACGGTCATCGAGCACTATCAATTTTGAAAAACGATTTTCAAACGGCAAGATTTATGTAACACATGGGTTTGCTATTCACACTTGTCTTCATTCATTTAAAATGAGTCAAAAAATGAAGGGTCGAGATGACAAAAATTCGATACATTAAAAACAATTCAATTTCCAATAGATTTTCAATACTAAAACAGGGTAATCAATTTAAATTAATAAATTAATTAATAAGTAATTAGTAAATAATTAAAAATTAATAAAGTAAAACTATACTCGGTATAATCAGAAAGTAACTGAAAGTTTACGGTAATTCCAAAAAATGATGCTTTTCACATCTCACAAGGAACATCCCTTAGGTGACACCCTTCGATTTTGTTGGAATTTGGATGTGTTATAAAGCACCGAAAAGTAAGCGATACGTATTTTTCTTATCGGCGGAAAAACGGTTTTAAGGGGTGAAACTACCCCTCAATATAGGGGTGGCTCACCTCTTAATATTTTTTGCAATGTCACTATAGTGGATTTTTCATTGCTTCGGATTAGAAGAATTTTCGTTTTTGTTTAATTAAAATAGGTGACTCGTGTGTGAAACTGCTATATTACCCCTAGAGATGCCTTTTTCGAGGGGTGGTTTCACCGCTCAAAACCGTTTTTCCGCCGATAAGAAAAAATACGTATCGCTTACTTTTCGGTGCTTTATAACATATCCAAATTTCAACAAAATCGAAGGGTGTCACTTGAGGGATGTTCCATGTCAGTAATAGCCAAATCTCGATAATGCGTTAAAAGACAATCTGGGGATATTCCGATACCTGTGGCCCTTAATTCTGACCACGCAGCCTTTATATTTGACCCAAAATACGACTTTTTCGAGAGTGGTAAAAATCGAAATTCGACCATTAAGGGAGTGAAACAAGGCTTTTAAAGTTTGTATACGACAGCATATTTTTTTGTCAAATTTGCTTAAAACTTGGCGTAAATGCTCTACAATACAAATAATTGAACACGTATTTCAGCATTTCCTACAATTTTACCCTCAAGAGGGTTAAACAGGGGTGTTAAAGTTTATATGAAACAACATATTTTTTTGTCAGATTTGCTTGAAACTTTGCATAAATACACTAAAAGACGAATAACAACATGGATGTCAGAAATTTCCAAAAATTATCCTTTAAGGGGGTTAAACGGAAGTGTTAACGTTTGTATGAGAAAACAGATTTTTTTCGCAGATTTACTTGAAACTTACCAAATATATTTTATATCTAACGTTATACGTTTTCCTCGCTGTTCGGTGCGTGTAGACAGTCAAGTAGTACTTTTAACCCCTTAACTGTGTTTGTTTGGGTTGGCATAAATACACCAAACAAACCCAAACAAATACGTGTTTAATTATTTGTATTGAAGTGTATTTTTATACCAAGCTTCAAGCAAATCCGATCAAAAAATAAGTTGTCTCCTATAAACTTTAACACCCCTGTTTCACCCCCTTAAGGGTCGAATTTCGAATTTTACCACTCTTGAAAAAAGTCTTATTCCAGGAGATTAACTTCCAACTGATCATTCGAGTCCCTCGTGAACAAATTTCAGCTAATTATAACGCAATTTCACTTCTCTGAAACAATATCCTTTGGCTCTTGTTTGGCAACGAAGAATTGTCGAGCTACGGATAAATCGGCGATCAGTGTTTGTTTCTCGACGGAGTGCGCAAGCTACAACGGCAATCATCCGATCCGGTATTGCCAGCAGTGTCACAATATTCGCCACAATAATCGTCGTGGTGGTGATCACATTTATCACATAGCGCTCCCTCATATATCACAAATGGACCAGCAGACTCAGACCTATCTCGTTCAGTCCATCGTCAGGTGAGTCGATGCATCTCCTAGGCAGGTCATCAAACAAAATATTTTCATACAATGCTTCTCAAAAAAACATAAATATTTCGTAAATTTTTTTTTGCGTCTTATTTTCGCGACTGGAGTATGCGTTTGCAATGGGACATTCTGTATTGTATAGATCAATCATTTCACGCCTGTTCATCCGTTCAGAATTAATTATTTGCAAACAATGTCTACATATAGAGTGTAAGAATGTAACAACTTTGTCTATTTTTAAACCAGTACGTCAAAAACTCGACAGACGTTCGAACTCGTGTAATGCTTATTTCGGTTCGTTTTTTAGATTTAGTTATTTATTAGTGGAAAAAAAACTGTGACAATCTGAATTCATGTACTAATGGACAGATGAAAGGATCATTTTGTCGCTTTACGTATTTGTTAGTGCTGGCCCATCCCGCTTGGTAAGACACGAAGCCACATCCGATAAACGATGCGTTTAAAAATATTCGTTAATTAAATTTATTTCGATCATAAATGAAAATCAATTCATTCGTACGTCAACCAAATAACAAATTGAGTAACTGAAGATATTTTGTTTTCAATATGTTTATCATATTTGGAAAAAACTGTCGGACGTGAAACAAGGAAAACTACACAGTTTCTACCTAGTTCATCAGAGAGGACGATGTTCTGGCACCCACAGAAAATTAATTATTTTTTTTGAACTGTTGAATTACGATCTGGCTGACCTACGACAATGAGTAATTGGAATGTATTGATATACAATAGTCAAATAATTAAAACAAAAAAGGTACAAAAAAATAACTCTTAAGGGGTCTTCTCACTTTAGACGCCAAAAAAATCTATTTTCATGAATTTTTTTGATAGGTTTATATTATAGATATTGATATAAAAGTTGTTACACTTAATAAATACACTTTCGAAATACATTTAAAAAATGTTAATGTATTTATGTAACCCAAACAAACTTTAAACGCGTTTTTCTCGAAACAACTTTTTCAACGGCTTGTTCATAAAATCTTCGAAACTATTGAACCGATGCTTATGAAATTTTAACCACATATTCATTACAACTATAGCTATAGCGCATATCAAGAATTTTTTTTAAATTTTGATATGTACTTTTTTTATTTGCCAAAAACGGTAAAAAACACGTTTTTTTTGTTTTTTCGAAAAATGTCGGCCATTTGGTTATTTTTGCATATATAAAAAATCGTATGATATGCGCTATAGCCATTAACATACTGAATCTAAAACCGTTTGATTTTTTTGTTTCGGATGATCCACCTCCGGGATATCATCAACAGCGCAGACCTACAATTTTTTTAGGACTTTTTTTTAACTACCATTTTCGTCTATAAATAGCTTAAATATTTATTTAAGCCACTATTTATATTTAAAGAAATGTTTTACGTATTTCGAAAGTGCATTTAGTACACTAAGAAAATAAATCGTTGAATGTGCAAAATGCATTTTGTTGTCTCGAAATTTTGTTGTTTTGACAGTTGCTCAGACATGCTAAATAAGCTACAGTTCACACCACTACAACTAGCAGTTAGATTAACAAAACGTTTGCTATGCCAATGAAAAATCAAGTTGAACGTATTTAAAGATACATTTTGTTAAACCAACTGAATTTTGGTTGGATGAACGAATTTTTTTCTCCAGTGTAAGTGTAACAACTTTTATATCAATATCTATAATATAAACCTATCAAAAAAATAATGAAAATAGCCATTTTTTAGTGTCTACAGTGAGAAGACCCCTTAAATTTTGCTGGAAATAAATTCAAAGCAGTTCTTCGAAAAATAAAGTTATGCCAAAATCTCGCATTTTTGCTTCGTCGTGATGAAATTGTAAAATTTATCTGTAAAAGGGAGGGTTTCGGGGTCACAGATACAAAGGATACAAATGTAAACGATCAATCAATCAAATAACTACCGTTATTAAACAAAATCCACATAAAACCGTGTTGTATTTAGATGTGCAGAATAATTGATTTATGCAGTGATTTATTCCTACAAAAGTTAGTCTTGTGTTCGTATAGTTATCAAGGAAAATACATTGAAAAACGGCCTGCCCTCGTAAAAATGCAGTAATATCCGTAGTTCAATTTGTTGTGCAATTCATGCGTATGCCTGGGTGAATGAATTCGCGATTAGTTGGATTGATGTGTGTCGACGAAGGAATACAAATTTTTGTACCAAGCGATCTGAAGTCACGACTAGAATATTTACTTGAATTATTTACGAAAATGTCCTTAACGTTTGAGACGTAGATTCGATTTTCGTCTGACGTTGATAATTAATTTATTGTGAAATCTATGAGCTCTAATTTCGTAATGAAATAAATAATGGAATAGGGAATGCGAAATGTTTAAATGCAAAATAAACATTTTCCCCTTAAACGTGCGATTATTATCGTTAAACAACGAATCGACTTTCTTTAAGGAGGTTGGAGCCAGCCATAATCCAAGATTACAGTTTTTAAATACGTTATTGTCTAGACTATACGGAGTCTTTACGAATTTTTGGATTTATTTTTGCTACTAAACACCAGAGATAAAAAATAGTTTACTGTATGTAATTTTACGTGCGGTAAGATGGGCAAGACGTTATGGGTAATGTAATTTTTTTTGCTGCTTTCCTACTTTTTTGGCCATTTTCTAATTTTTTTGCGCTAATTTCTAACAATGGATTAACGCAAAGTTAACCTTTGTAAACGTTAAGAGAAAAAAACCATCTTGCCCATTGTAAACCATATACAGGGTGTCCCAGAACTGAATGCGTTCCCTGAAATGGGAGGTTGGGAGTGAAATTCTGAGTCGATTAATATAAGCATGTGTGGGTGTCAGATCAACCCCTGAATTATTATTAATTTTTAAGGCGGGCGCACCTGATTGGCCGGCCTTTAAAAATTAATAATAATTCAGGGGTTGATCTGAGACCTACACATGCTTATATCAATCGACTCAGAATTTCACCCCCAACCCCACATTTCAGGGAACGCATTCAGTTCTGGGACACCCTGTATATTGAATATTGAACCATCAAGCTTTGATGAAAGGTTACGAATCTTGGCTGGCCAATAAAGAGCATTGCTGCCAACCTCAATGTCCGCGAAGTTGCCGTATTTCGACAACACTCAATATTAGTTAATAGTACTAATAAATAATCTCGTGGCATAAATATAAATAGGCATAATTATAAATTACTCAAAATTTCATTCTGAGTTATATGAACCATTCGCTGACGCAGTTTTCTTCATAATAATCATCGATAATGTTATAACTTTTCAAGGTGGTAGTAACACAAAAGTTGTTCTTGTTTCCGTCATCAAGATATAAAAAATCATTATTTTGCCCTTAAATCATATATTTTATGACATTTTTTGAGGTTCGTGTAAAAAAATGTTTAAACCGGCATTTGACTCAATGAACCGCTCCAACCTCCCCAACAAATTCATTTATATCTCTAACCAAAAAGTAAGATTTCGTTAAAATTTTAAACAAGTATTAAAAAAATTCAGTTGATAAAAAAATAATAAATCCGGAACATTCAATGAAAGAGAATTTCTCACAGAGAGGAGAAACTCTCGAGGAACGAAGGTTCGTGACTTGAGATCGTTCCGAGCGATGGGTGTACGTTTATTTATTACACCTCTTTAATTGCAGCCTGCTTAAGGAAGCCGAACCGCTAAGTATGGATAGTAACAGAGACGTCTCGGAAGTAAATACTAATAAGGGAAGCATAGGATTCCCAGGGAGTGCCGCTAGCGGTGGGTCGGTTAGTGGTGGTGGAAAGCCATGTGATCCATCAACCCTGGAAGAGAGACAGCTTCTCGGTCGCTATGGTGTTTGGCTACTAGTCGGACTTTGTACACCCAATCAGGATACTCCTGTAGAAATACTTGGACGTTTATTATCAATGCTATTTCATTGGTTTCATGTCACTGCCTACTCTTTCGATGGTACTAAAAAAAGCCTTATGCACCTTATATTTTCTGTTGGTAATTTAAAACTTTGCATACACTATGACGTAGAAGTAGGTAGTAGGTGTAGATCAAACGGCCCCACGTCAAAATACATAAATCCACGTATATGCATATTTCGTAGCGATCCATATTTTCGTATTATGATCCTGAGTTCATCAGAGTCCACATTTTTTTCTCGAAAATATCTCTAGCGAATATCTTGTCGCAATATTTTTTTGTTATCGCGTTAAAATCAATTTTCGATCAGCTGTCTTGAAGGGAATACTTTTTCCCAGATATTTTGACGTGGAACCGATTAAACCGTCCGCGATCGTAGGCACATTCTACTCGAGTCTGAAATTGTTTTATTTTTTTTTCTTTCATTCTTTCTCGAAGAAATTTAATTGTCCGACAATTTGGTGTTGTATATCTGTGTACATATATATATAAATAAATATATATATATATAGCTGTCTATGGGTTCTCTCTCGATGTCATTGTGTGTGAGTGTATAAAAACATTGATGTGAAATGACGTCACTCACACAAATTGAAACAATGCACTTGACATGCACCCACTCTATGTGTGTTTAACACGTTGTTTTGTGTATTAATCTAATAATTCGTATTGTCCGAAGAAAGTCAAAAAGTCAAAGTCGTCATGAATAACGAATCAAATTGTGCGATTTGTTCTGTGACGACAGATTTTTGAACAGGAGTGCGTCTGCGATGCGGCAGTAAAAATAAATATAGTAGCATTCGATGCCTAGAATAATGACAAACTCGCGTCACGAAGAACATCATGGCCATGCCACAAACAAAAATAGCCATTTTTAAATTCGGTTGAAAAACGAACGATGCAACGAATCCTTTAGATTAATGTGTCGAAATTTTGTGAATATTTATGGCGTTCTATGCATCGATGAAAAAAGTAGGCCTATAATGGAGGCTAATAATCATAAATCAATTGTGGACAATGTCGGAATATTTTCCATTGAACCAGATTTGACCATGAGGAACATATTTTTGGGACCAATATTCGAGTTCATTTAGGGGGAGATATCCTCATGCGAGGAAAAAACGACTGATTTGCATTATTTTTTTTTAAGGATAGATTTTCTCACAATTTTTGAGACTTAGGGTATGCTTTATTACTATTCTTGGCTTTTACGTGGTATTTTTTTTATTTTTTATTAACGTTTTAAAATTAGTCAAAATTATTTCAAAATTAAGTCAAAATGATTTCTTGCGATTTTTCAAAATTTGTAATGACTCTGTAATTGACTTTAAGGGAAGATATAAACCTAGGAGCCGGAAAAAGGTTATTTTTGTAAATTTTTTCAAGGAAAACTATTTGAAATTTCGGATTGGGGTATTAATTATCTAAAAGTATATACATGCAAAAATATGTTTAATTTTATTTATTTAAAAATATCAAAAATATACAAGGATATTGTATGATCCTTGGAGCATCGTAAAAAAATCTGCGTATACGGTACCCACCGGCGTTTCTTCGAAAATCATCTGAAAAAAAAAACCAAAAAGATTATTAAATTAGATACTATAATCTAGTACTTGTCATAGCCGATTTGGAAAATATCGATTTATGACAAAATGGCGAACGTTTGAACATATATAGTAATTTTTGGGCAAAAAATTAGTTATTATTTTGCCTATAGAACAAAAACTAAGTAACGGAAACAAAAATCCTATGACAAGTACTAGATAATGGTGCATAGAATAACCACAAAAAAACCTCAAGGCAATTGGTTCATTGGTTTTCGAGAAATTTGGGGTACCGATTTGAAAAAAGTGGTTTTGACAAAAACGGGTTTGAAAATTTGCGAATGAATAAATCATGAAATTTGTCAACTTACATGGAATCATCGATACCAAGCCCATAATGTAGGTCTTCTACGGTCGACGGAATGTTCATAGCTTCTCAATCCTCGACCTCGACCATCTAGGTGTATATCTCTCCTTAAGCTATAGGAAGTGTTTTGCGATGAATAATGTGTTCTAAAATATTGGGTTTTATAGAAAAAAAATAATAAAGCTATATTTTTAAATTAAATGTTTTAAATTAAATATAACTTATATAACTGAGATGATGATGAGTGCCTTGGGTCTTTTTCATCCTACTCATTCTTTGTGTCTTCAGGAGTCTCCTCCGAATCTGAATCTGACAACGAACAATACTTACGTGTCCGTCCCTGATTCTGTTGAAACTCATATATGTGATAAAGCATTGAAAACTATTAGACACATTTTTTTTATCCTCCCAAAAACGTCCTTAAGGGGGGAAACGACCCCTCAAAGAAAAAAGTGTCACCCCTTAATTTCATTTTTTCTCAATTATTCTATACTGGCTTTTTCATCGCTCTACATTAGAGGAATTTTAGTTTTTGTTTCATTCAGATCGTCGGCGGGAATAATCTGAAAAAAATTAACGAAGATTTTTCTCTCATTAACACTCATACGCAGAATATGAACCAAGAAAAAGTGAAGAATGTTGAAAATCCATAAAATGGTACGCTTTGAAGAAAAAAGATTGAATTATCCGAAAAAATTGCTACATTTTGCAATAAAAAATAATTTTTTTGATTTTCAGAAAAATTTAGGTTCACGTTTTAGACAATAAGGTTGGAAATATTTATACCAAATTTCATCAGGATCGGTCAATTAGTTTTTTAGCTATACGTCACGCCAGGTTTAAAAACGCAGTTTGAAAGACCGTGCCATACCTCTGCCATTATTAAAGATTAATTTTAAAAAACCGAGTAACAGCCAAAAGTAGTTATAAAACATACTCAAGGTCTAAAAAATGGTGAAGAAATCTTTCCTTAAAAAAATTCATGAAAATCGGCCAATTTTTTCCTCGCCTGAAGGTATCTCCCCTTAATCTTCGGAGTATTACAATGAATTGAGCTGGACCCATGTCCCGGGAATGAGTTAAATAAATTCACGTGGCATCCACACACAACATATCAGATTAATCATAAATTCTTCATTCACTTGAAGCGAATTGTAAGTTTACTAGTTAATTTTTGTCGTAATCCTTCTGGTTCGGGCCAATTTAATAAGTACCGTCGTCAAAGTCAATCAAATGTTCCTCACTAAAATGTGATACTCGTAGTGCTAGCAGATGCGGTGGAGACACGTTAGTAAATTCGGATAACTGATATAGTCTCGATACGTTGTAGGGCAAGCGGAAAGTACTCTCGAGAAGCTCAAGACCGAGTACGTTTGTGGTTGGCTCTCCGATGTCATGAAGACTCATTACCAGGTCTTCATATCATGCCTACTACCTCATCCAGCCGATTACGTCAGAGTAGGCGGCCATTGGTAAGAGTTTGTATCAAATTGCACTTTTTATTAGAAATCGATGCCATTGGAGAAGAAGAAACCGTCTTTGATATTTTTTTTAATGAAACACCAACAATAAATAAGCCTTTATCAGTATTCGCTTCCACAAACTGGTTGGTCATTGGCAATAAATGCTACAAGATAGAGCGTCGATTCATATATCGAAATTATCAAAATGATAGACCTGGGTATGGAGAGGCGCGGCAGCGCGGTGGGATCAATTAATTGGAAAAGAACATTTCAATGTATCGAAGACCGCACCCCGCAGACAGCAAAGTGGGCTTGTCCGAACTATTTTCACACCTTGACGTCACGCCAAAACGCGAAGACTAATTAAGAAAAAAATTACAAGTTCAATTTTAAAAAAATTAAATTAAGTTGATAAAATTCATAAAGAATAGAATGAAAAATCAAATGGATTTTAGCGACGTCATTTTATTTTAACCTTTAGTTAAATTTATGATCTTATTTTTATTTTTTAATATTTTCTCATTTTATTTTTATCTTCAATTTAATTTATATATATATATATATATATATATATATATATATATATCACCTATGTAAAAATTTCTCTCGCTCGCTCAGCACCTCTAATGCCACGCAACGAGACACAGAGTCTATTCACACACACCCACCCACGCACACACATAAACGCGCGCATTCTGTATGAGCACGTGTGTATGTATCCCTGCCCGAGTGTGTGTGCGCACCCAGGTTTATGCAAAAATGTCCACAATCCAAAGAAAAAATAATGATATGCTAAATATAAGCTGAAGCTGCAGCTACTTTTTGATAAGAGTGGATTACAGCAATTAATAGGTCGAAATAAAGGGTAGTAAAGTGTAGAAACACAAAAATCCGCAAGAATGCAACCTATGTACATTGCAAAATCGCAAAAAAAAATTCAAAAGTTTACAAAACTTGTAGCTTTTTTTGTAACAAATGTTCTTTGATTGCATCGTCGTCTGGTCGTAGACTTCCATTCGAGTAGGGCCCACTTCCGGGACGAATTGAATTGAAAATTTAACTGAAAAAGACCGATTAAATTGCAAAAGACTAATTTAATTGAAAAGACGAATTTAATGGAACAAAATTAATTTAATTTAATTGAAAAAATAATGAAATTTTGATTGCTCTGCAAAGGGAAACACTGGCTTCGAGAACGTCTCACTTGAAAGACGGTTTGAATCGACTTTTCTGCCTCGTACCTTACGAAGTTATAACTCCAGAAATATGGGACTACGTCATGCCTCACTGGATGGAAGCAATGGTCAATGATGTACCGGAAAATGAATTGCACGAATTGAAAATTATCCTCTGGTGAGTCTCGAAAAGTAAATGGTGTCGGAATAGAAATACCATATGATGAAATTAGCACGAATTAAGGGGCTACATCTACCTAGAGACCCGAAAAAAGTGGCCAAATTCCGATTTTTTGGGAAACGGTTGGTAAAAACGCATTTCTTTCAACACAAAAATACATCTGTTGAGAGCTTTTGAAAAAAATCTGTTAGAAGCTCTAGCTCATTCAATTTTAGGAATATTTCAATGAAAATTTCAGGGAATATAGCTAAAAGGTGATATTATTGAATAAAAATATTTTTGGAAAATGCTTTTTTTTAACCACCTAGGAGATGTAGCCCGTTTAAGGGGTTATATACAGTCAGGAGGCCCAAAAATCGATTGTTGTAGAATTTTTCTTAAGAAGACTTTTAAATCTATTAACGTAAAAATTGGTACACATATTATGGTAACTTTTAACTGTATTTCAACATTTTTTATTTGTAAAAATCATTATTTTGAAAGCCGCTATAGCTGATCTCCGGCCGCGCCTCTAAAAAGAGGCGTCTTGCGGTGAGCACGATATTTCTGGACTGGATCATCTAAAATGAAAAAACCAAAAATATTTCGTTAATCTAATGGATTATCTTGTAATTTATCGAAGGAATAAGCAAAATAATATTTTTTTGACAAAATGACGACTTCTAAAAAAAATCGATTTTTGACAAAAATTTAGGCCTTAAATTGTTTATAAAATGGAAAATATCCATCGATGAGAAAAAACCTTCGATTAAATACTAAAAAATATACTTAAAAAGATTGTGTTAAAATTTGAGACTGACCGGTTAAGCTGTTTCCGAGAAATCTTGCTCACCAACTTTACAAACACAGTTTTGAGAAAAACGCGTTTAAAGTTTCAAAAGCACTTTCGAACGCTCTGACACGTCATTACAAATGTGCGTATAACTTCGAAAATATTCGCCGGATTGACAAGAAATTTTCTGTGTGTACTTAAATATATGTACATGACGAAAAAATAATAATAAAAAATTCGATTTTTCGAAAATTTTAACTGAATATAACTCCTTAACAGAATTCCGTTCTCATTGACTGATCTTAAGAAAATGAAGGAGAATAATAGCAGATTTTATTTTGCAGCAAAATTTTAGATCCGGAGATGAGCCCATTAGGCTTTGATGCCAAAAAAATGTACAATTTCGTGGCCAAGCGTTTCGTGAATACGAGCGCAAAAGTACAAGAACAAGCGTTGAATTGGCTTCAAACGTTGACAATGCTCGCAATAACGATACCACTCAGTCAACTTTTCTCGATGTTCAGCGACGGTGTCGCCGTCATGCATACGACAAATTCCTCAGATTTGGACGAGAAAGCTTACAAATGTCGAAAAAACAGCGATGGAGATGAGCGTAGCAATATCTGTGAATAAAATTCGTACTCGAGTCTTCCATTTATCGAATTCCATTTTTTTGGTCATTCTTACTCTACGCTCTTGTATTTTTCATAAAAACAACAAGATCCTGTCGAGGAAAATGATTCCGGGCAATCATCGCCGCTGTCAGACGACATGGCACCGACTCCGAGACACATGGAATTCACGTCGAACGCTGAACTCAACCTTTCCTGCTGTATTCTCATGTTGGACGTTTTACTCAAACAGGCGAGTGCAACTGCGATGAACCGTTGTCTTTTATCGAACCCTATTGAGCCAAAAATTACTACTCATTCATCATATCAATACAAAATTAATAATCACGTAACACAATGATAATTATTTCAAGGAAATTGATTCGTAATCCTTTTTTTATTGGAGAAGATTCATTCAGAACACGAAAAATCGCTGATTTTCGTGATTTTTTTATTAAAGGAAAGGTTTCTTCACCATTTTTGAGACTTACGGTATGTTTTATTACTACTTTTGGCTGTTGCATGGTATTTGTTTTCATATTAATCTTTCAAAATGGCGGAGGTATGGCACGGTCTTCTAAACGGGTTGCGGCGGATGTTGTCAGACGGCGGGACACGTAGCGTCGACAAAATTAATCTGAAAAAAAACCAACGAAGATGTTTCTTTCATGAACACTCATACGCAGAATATGAACCAAAATAAAGAGAGAAATGTTGAAAATCGATTAATTGTACGATTTAAGGCGTTACCCCCACTTGTAGCACAAAAAAAGGCCTTTTTCATGATTTTTTTTAAAGAAAACTACAAAACTTTTTTAATCGATCAATATACCATCTTAAAGAACACATCTTGAAGAACTTTCAGTAATTTTTTTATTGAAAAATATTACATTGTTTAGTGGCAAATGGCCTTCAATGAAATAATGTTTTTATATACACGGTTTGCGGTGACCAACATTGCGGCGAAGTGGATCATCTGAAAAAAAATGCGGATGGATTTAGTCAAATATGAGTATAAACTAGTCTTTAATCGAAGGATTTTAAAAAATATTCATTTTTCACAAAATGGCGGACAGTCAAAGTTAATGGTTCGATTTTAACGAAAAAAAAACGGCCGTTTTTTGGCTATAAAACGGCCATTTTTTTTCGAAAAAAAAAATCGAACGATTAAAGACTACATTTTTATGTATTAAATAAGCCTGCAAAATTTCAAGAAGATCGGTTCATTAGTGTTCGAGTAATCTTGGTCACCGACATCAGAAATGCCATTTTTAGAAAAACGCGTTTAAAGTTTCTCTTTCAACGCTCATTCAACGCGGATTCTTCTCTTTCAACGCTCATATCTCAGTCAATTTTGTTCGGATCGACTTGAAATTTTCAGGACATATTCTCAGATACTTATACTTCAAAAAAATGCAATAAAAAAATCGATTTTTTCAAAATCGCAAGTGGGGGTAACCCCTTAAAACGAAAATTCAATTTTCCGAAACAGTGGCGTCATTTTTTTGCAATCAAAAATACTTTTTTTTCAAAAACATTTCGGGTCATGTTTTAGACGATAAGGTCAGAAAGATTTATACCAAATGACATCTGTCAGTTTTTTAGTTAAAGTTCTGAAAATGCAATTCAAGGCGGGATATACATATCATCATACATCATACATATCATCATACATCATACATTCACAACGATAAAAAAATCGATTTATTTTTTTTTCTCTTTAAATGATAGAACTATACATGTAGAATATTTTCCCAAAGTTTCAAAGCGAAATTCGAAAAACTTCAAACGTTACAGCCTGTCAGCGCTGTGCCTCACCGCTCGGATTCGGAGCGGGCGTGAACTTCAAACGCGTTTTTCTGAAAACTGCGTTATCGAAATTGGCGTGCAGGATTACTCAAAAACTATTGAGCCGATTGAGTTGAAACTTGGTAGAAATATTGATAATATTGGTACCTTCTACTTGACGAGAATTGTTTTTGAAAAATTGGAAAAAAGAACTACTTTTTTAATCCACATTTTACAGAAATATTGCGTGAAATGTTGATTTTTTTTTGAAAATGCGTGCCATTTTCTTAAATTAGCATTTTCTTCATTTTAATTACCGTCACATAGAAACTCTACACGTTCTACCTGAACAAATGTTTGAACTTTTTTGCATATCAAAGTCTACGGGAAGCTAGACTGCACGCCGATTCGCGACTCCCGCGGCGACCTTGCTGTAACACTGCCACAGCTCCGTCATTTAGATGATGAATAAATTTAAAAAAATTGTTGAGTATACTTAAATATACTATTAAAGTATGCCTAAAGTTTGACAATTGTGGAATAATTATTTCTTCGTTTTAAAAAAAACCCTCAACATTGCTTATTTTTTTCTGTCTAAATGTATATCCCGCCTTAAAAGATCGTCTCATACCACCGTCATTTTTAAAGATTAATAATTTAAAAAAGATACCGTGTAACAACAAAAAGTAGTCATAAAACATACCCTAAGTTTCAAAAATGGTAAAGAAATCTTTCCTTTAAAAAAAAACCATGAAAATCAGCAAGTTTTTCCTCGCCTAAAGGTATCTCCCCCCTCAAATATCTGCATATATTTAATACCGACCTTCGTATAAATATTGGGTTTTCTATATTTCCCATATGCATTTAAAATGCAAACGATCATTAATTTACTTAATGCATACCACATATGTGATGACACGTGATTAACGAATGACATGAGTTGTGTGAATTGATTAATGACTGATATGAAATGATTATGAATTGATTAATGAATTACATGAAAGATATGCCATGTAATGACATCTAATAACAATTATGAGATCTAAAAAAATGTTTTCCTCATAGATAAAGTTTAATTTTGATAGTCGATTTTTATTATGCTACAAGAATGGATTTGTTTATGCGAGCTTACGTAACCAATAATTTCTTAATTGCAGTGATGTTGTTACGATAGTTTTCATTTTTTATAATTAGTAGAATTTATTTGTCAAATTTGTGTGATACAATTGATACATTTCAGATGGAGTTGCAAGAAATCGACACGCACACAGGAATAAATACGTGGGTATGCAGGGACGCGTGTCATCTTATGAAATCAACAGTAGCCGCGAACTGGAACGATTGTCACGTTTGCAAAGTTGACAGCGAGTGCACTTATTGCGAATCAAGAGTCATATGGCATCAGCTGTGTCTACAGCTGATAATATACATGGCACCAGAGAACCCCGCTTATCCGCCCGATGTGAGTGTACCAGCTATATACAATCTCATCAAACTCCCATCTACCATTTTATTAAGAATTCGTGAAAAGAGCTACTCATTCTAACACCAAAATATAAATTTTCATGCACGTAACATTTTGTATAAATCACACATTAAATTTTGGAAACCTTGAATGGTGTCCGGAACTGAAAACAAAAAAAGTTTCTCATTATGTCACTTGCTGTCACAAAAAAACGTTTTCGACGATTTTTTTCGTTTGCTAGTTTATTCATTTGTGATTTGGAGACCAGGTATTTTATTGAGCACATATAAAACTTTTTTCCTGTATTTTTTTTTATTTTTATCAACAACTTTGTTGGGGTATAACAAAGCCTTTGTATAAAAAATGTGGTCCAACGACCAGATCGATAACTTGACAATGGTTTGTCTGAAAAATAAAGATAAAAAAGTTTTATAATCTAAAAAACATAGTTCTGGTGGCACATAGCAGGTTTTTCGAAAAAAAATATTCTCATAATGGCAGCTGCTAAAAAAGTGTAATTTTGGCGAAATTTCCACTCATAATCGGGGGCTTAAAAATTACTAAATTGAAAAAAAATGGCTACGTACAACGATCGGTACTGCAATTACGGAAACTTCAGCTTTTAACCCTTCCTTAACACACTTATATTTGGACACGGCTTTGGAACACTGGGTCAATTTGACCAGGATAATACTTCATCCACCTGCCCTTAAGCGGTTAGGCCACTCTAGGGGCCGAAAAAATAGGCTTTTTGGGGATTTTTTTTCAGAAAAACTACAAAATAAATCAAGATTACAAAAAAGGGTGTTTATCATACATATCAGTAACTGTATACAATAATTTTTTTGAAGCGATTAATTTCAAAATGGCGGGTGTGCAGCGTTTATCTCAAAATTGTATTTTTTAAGTTGGCCAGAAACATAACTCGGACAACTTTCAACCGATTCAATTGAAATGTTGAATATATCTTGAAAGATACATTGTCTATGGAAGTACGTAGGATTTTTTTTTATATTGCATAGTTCATTTGTTATTAACAATTATCTGACGGTCATTGATCACTTTTCAAAAATTTGCCTAATTGATTTATCTTGTAGTTTTTCGGAAAAATTCCCATAAGCCTATTTTTCGGCCTTTAGAGTGGCCTTAACAACACTTCGGTTGGTTTTTATTGAAAAAAAATCCGGATTACACTTTAAGGGAGACTTTGTCCTTGGAGTGCCATATTTCAGGTGTTTACATTTAATTTTTTTTTAAGGAAACGAGTAAAGCTTTTTGAGTGCGGTTTTTTTCTTGCTTTTATTCATGATATACAGAACGTTAAAAAAAAAAAAATTTGAAAAAAAAACCAAAATGGATGCCGTTGCAGCTCCGCGAAAGCAGATCCTTAAATCGCGGGAGGTAAACGGCTGACATCACTGCCCCCTCTTTGTTGATCTGAAACACAAATTCGAAGCATATTATTAATCTGTGACCCTTTGGTCATGGAATGACGGATGGGTTTTTCGTTTAGTACAAATTTCGGAAAATGGCGGCAATTAAAAAAAAACGAATTTTCGCGTTTTTTTCGCATAAAAAGATAAATAATAAATGCAAAAATGTATCTATCCAAAAAACGATCCGTCATTCCGTGAAGACATATTTTCTGAGTATGCTCTCCAAATTTCAGGTCGATATGTTAATTACAGCGGTCAGGATAATGTCAGCCATTTTTAAAAACGTGTTTTCGAGAAAAACGCGTTTAAAGTTTTGTAATGTGTTTACACAAATGTGTTTATAATTACCGCTAATCGGCAATGCCTGGTCCATAGAGGCATCCCTCCTCTTCTTCTAGCTGCTCATGTTGAGCCGCTAACATCTCCCGCTGCATTTCAGAACAAAGTCTCCCTTAAACATTTCTCAATGTCTGCATAATTACAATTCGAAAAGTATAAAATTGAATTGTTGTAAAAAATTATTGAAAACTTTCAGCTTTAGGAAAGTGAGCATTTTATTTCAAATTCGTCCCAGTCAAATGACCCAGTGTGTCAAGGAAGAGTTAAATTGAAAATCGGACACTGATAGCTAGACTTATGATTTCGGCCACGTCGGGAGCAGTCGTTTCGAGAAAAATGCGATTCAAAGTTTTCGTCCCAGTCAAAATGACCCAGTGTGTCAAGGAAGAGTTAAATTGAAAATCGGACACTGATAGCTAGACTTATGATTTCGGCCACGTCGAGAGCAGTCGTTTTGAGAAAAATGCGATTCAAAGTTTTCGTATACGAAATCGTTGGACTACCTGCTTTCATAAATAACTTGGTCAATTTTAAATATTTCAACTTGACATTTTATCACATACTCATGAACATGTATACTTATTGTTAGAGAAAATGCAGAAAAAATCATTTTTTTACCCGTCACAGTGGTGCCCCGCTTAAGGTAGTCCTATCGCCAGGCTCCAATCCATAGGATTCCCTTATTTTTTTTTGACCTTCAATAAATTTATTAATAATCGTCTTTGTAATATTTCAGGGTCGCTTATCCACCTAATTGCAGAGAAAAGAAATATTAAAATTGCGTATTTTTGTGAAGCAATTTCGAGACGACATACAAAAACCCAATTTCCGGTCGCTACAAAAGTGTATATAATAGTGGGAATCCGTCAGATTCTTAAAAATAATTAAATTTACATACTTAAAACCTGTAGTAATCCACTGCTCTCAGAAAAAATTATGCTTATCGACCTAATTTTCATGTAATGTCAAGTTTAATTTGAACTACCGGTATTGGGTTTATTACCACTTGCTACGATGAAGAGACGTGACAGCAGGGCAACAGCTGACTGTAGTCCTAACCTCATCTCACTCATGCGAATTTCCACACATATTTCGATTTTAACCGACATATTTCGCCGACACAAATTTTCCACGCCTTTCACCAGTCGTGGCCCGAATACAATGCTTTGTATTTCCCGCACCTGACATTGTTTTGACAGATCGTCGTTGAAAAGCATGGAGGTTAAACTCGCCTGGAAGAGTAAAAAGAGACGAAGATAGAACCAATATTGCCAAATATCGAACCTAGAAATACTGCGCGAATCGTTGGAATAACTATTCTTTCATTTTTCTAATTAAATGGGAACATTCATTAAGGCGTTACCCCCACTTGTAGCGCAAAAAAGGCTTTTTTCATGAATTTTTTTAAAGAAAACTACAAAACTTTTTTAATCGATCAATATACTATCTTAAAGAACACATCTTGAAGAACTTTCACTAATTTTTTTATTGAAAAATATTACATTGTTTAGTGGCAAATGGCCGTCAATGAAATAATGTTTTTATATACACGGTTTGCGGTGACCAACATTGCGGCGAAGTGGATCATCTGAAAAAAAAATGCGGATGGATTTAGTCAAATATAAGTATAAACTAGTCTTTAATCGAAGGATTTCAAAAAATATTCTTTTTTCACAAAATGGCGGACAGTCAAAGTTAATGGTTCGATTTTAACGAAAAAAACGGCTGTTTTTTGGCTATGAAACGGCCATTTTTTTTTTCGAAAAAAAAAATCGAACGATTAAAGACTACATTTTTATGTATTAAATAAGCCTGCAAAATTTCAAGAAGATCGGTTCATTAGTGTTCGAGTAATCTTGGTCACCGACTTCAGAAATGCCAATTTGAGAAAAACGCGTTTAAAGTTTCTCTTTCAACGCTCTTTCAACGCTCTTTCAACGTGGATTCTTCTCTTTCAACGCTCATATCTCAGTCAATTTTGTTCGGATCGACTTGAAATTTTCAGGACATATTCTCAGATACTTATACTTCAAAAAAATGCAATAAAAAAAATCGATTTTTTCGAAATCGCAAGTGGGGGTAACCCCTTAAACAGTTTACACATGGAAAATTTAGTTATTACAATTTGTTTTGCATATGTAAAAAATATAAATTGTACAAGTCTGAAGTATGATCAGTGGTATGACTAGTGTGAAGCGATAGGACCACCTTAAACCAAATTATAATCAACCAAATGACATTTTTCGAACTAATTTGAAATCATCCACAGTGAATATTTCGTGCACAAGTATTCTTTCTTCGGTCACACGGAGGATTTAATTGACACCTAAAATTTGATCGATTCAAGGTGATCGTGGACGAATCAGGGGATGACCAAGGGCGCAGAAGTCCACCGGAAACGACGAAGAAATCCGAGGCTAAACCGGATGTCGTTATAAATATTCCACCACCGGATATGCATTCGGTTGGGGGTGTTCTAGTTCACATGCCACACGTACGTATCAACGAACGACAAACGTTTCATTGAATATCTGTACTTGATCACAAATATTAATGTTCTTGTGAATGTACGCTGTCACTCCATATCTAGCAATTTTCGTATTAATATTTGTGTACCACGTAACTGTATCGAGTACGGAGAGTGTATATTCTCGTTTGATGTGTATTTCTTATCACCCATCGTGCCTGTATAACTCACCGAACAAGCACGGCCCGGCAAAAGTGTCATCGCAAGACGGTAGGCTAAATCAAGCTTGAAGAATCAAGTATTTTGATTGTTTATATCAGTTCTTCGAACAGATTATGACAGCAACTGTAGAGACAGTCTCGGAGCAACTCGATCTGGCGGCTATACTACCCGCTGAAAATGTAATGCCAGCCGTCGCACGAGCAGTCACCCTTTCCGAAAGCGACGTTGGTTAGTAATTCTCACGATCTTATCATAAACTCTATGATTTTTACTTTTGAATGCAACTGCGTCAGAGGAACGGTCCGGTGTTAAGGCGGGATTATACATTTAGACAGGACAAAGATAAGCAATATCAAGGGATTTTTTAAACTAAGAAATAATTATTCCACAATTATCAAACTTTAGGTATACTTTTAGGTATATTTAAGGCGTTACCCCCACTTGTAGCGCAAAAAAGGCCTTTTTCATGAATTTTTTTAAAGAAAACTACAAAACTTTTTTAATCGATCAATATACCATCTTAAAGAACACATCTTGAAGAACTTTCAGTAATTTTTTTATTGAAAAATATTACATTGTTTAGTGGCAAATGGCCGTCAATGAAATAATGTTTTTATATACACGGTTTGCGGTGACCAACATTGCGGCGAAGTGGATCATCTGAAAAAACAAATGCGGATGGATTTAGTCAAATATAAGTACTTTTTCACAAAATGGATTTAGTCAAATATAAGTTTTTTCACAAAATGGCGGACAGTCAAAGTTAATGGTTCGATTTTAACGAAAAAAACCG
Organism: Ophion ellenae; assembly: GCA_963210295.1. Taxonomy (NCBI): domain Eukaryota; kingdom Metazoa; phylum Arthropoda; class Insecta; order Hymenoptera; family Ichneumonidae; genus Ophion; species Ophion ellenae. The sequence continues at coordinate 29,145,344 of OY723390.1, read as the reverse complement.
CCGTTTTTTGGCTATAAAACGGCCATTTTTTTTTTCGAAAAAAAATCGAACGATTAAAGACTACATTTTTATGTATTAAATGAGCCTGCAAAATTTCAAGAAGATCGGTTCATTAGTGTTCGAGTAATCTTGGTCACCGACTTCAGAAATGCTATTTTGAGAAAAACGCGTTTAAGGGGGGATTGTCTTTTTTTTTCGCAAAATTTACCGCTTTTTGGGAATTTTTTCGTGAAGAAAGTATACAACGGAAAACTTGTGAAACTTGGCATATAGTTTTATTGATCTGTTTACTATATACGAAAAAAATTTTAAACAATTTCATAAAAAAATCCGCCTCCCACCCCCCTCGACGCGCGATGGTCCTTTTTTGATGGTGTGCACGATTACAGCCTTCACGTTCATCCTGCAACAAAAACCCAAAAAGCATTTTACTTTAGACACATATAGCTATCGTTCGATGAAGGGAAAAAAAAATTGACGATTTGGTGACGTTTTGAACTTGAAGTATCGATTTTTCGAAAAAAATTGATCGATTTTTTGTTATAAATAAAAAACTATTAAACGTATTGCTTTTTTGCTTCATCAAACAATAAAAGGATGTCAGCTGAGCATTCTGTCCAAATTTGAAGGCAATCGGTTGAATAGTTTTTGAGAAATCGTGCACACCATCAAAAAAGGACCATCGCGCGTCGAGGGAGGCGGATTTTTTAATGAAATTGTTTAAAATTTTTTTTGTATGTAGTAAACAGATCAATAAAACTATATGCCAAGTTTCACAAGTTTTCCGATGTATACTTTCTTCACAAAACAATTCCCAAAAAGCGGTAAATTTTGCGAAAAAAAAAGACAATCCCCCCTTAAAGCTTCAATTTCAGTTTACACGAAGAAAATATTTTTTTTTGTAAACTTACATAGAGTCATTTATTCCGGGCCCGTTTTTATAAATTCCAGTCTACTATATGAACGTTGTGAATGCCAGGTATACGACCCTTTTCATCGAACAATGCATTGAAGGTCGGAGGGAGGGTCGAGCGCGCCAGACGGCAGACTAGCCGGTCGTTTACACAACGGATTCTTCTCTTTCAATGCTCATATCTCAGTCAATTTTGTTCGGATCGACTTGAAATTTTCAGGAAATATTCTCAGATGCTTATACTTCAAAAAAATGCAATAAAAAAAAATCGATTTTTTCAAAATCGCGAGTGGGGGTAACCCCTTAAGTATACAAAACAATTTTTTCTAAATTAATTCATCATCAAAATGGTGGAGCTGTGGCAGAGTGTTACAACAAGGTCGCTGCGGGAATTGCGAATCGGCGTGCAGTCTAGCTTCCCGTAGACTTTGATTTGCAAAAACGTTCAAACATTTTTTCAGTTAGAACATGTATAGTTTCTATGTGACGGTAATTAAAATGAAGAAAATGCAAATTTAAGAAAATGGCACGCATTTACCAAAAAAAAATCAACATTTCACGCAACATTTCTGTAAAATGTGGATTGAAAAAGTAGTTTCTTTTCCAATTTTTCGAAAACAATTCTCGTCAAGTAGAAGGAACCAATATTATCAATATTTCTACCGAGTTTCAACTCAATCAGCTTAATAGTTTTTGAGTAATCCTGCACGCCAATTTCGATAATGTAGTTTTGAGAAAAACGCGTTTGAAGTTCACACCGGCTCCGAATCCGAGCGGTGAGGCACAGCGTTGACGGGCTGTAATCTCTGAAGTTTTTCGAATTTCGATTTGAAACTTTTGGAAAATATTCTACATGTATAGTCCTAGCGTTTAAAGAAGAAAAGAAATCGATTTTTTGATCTTGGTAAATGTATATCCCGCCTTAAGGGGGGAGATACCTTTAGTCGAGGAAAAATACCTGATTTTCATGATTTTTTCAAAAGGAAAGATGCTTCACCATTTTTGAGACTCATAAGGAAAGGTTGCGAGGTCGATCTCTCCGATTTCGATTAAATTTGGCATGCTGGAAAAATGGGTACAAATAGGCGACCCGTATTTTTTTTATATCTGCGGAACTCGATTTTCAAGGGTTGAAACGCACCCTCGAAAGTTGGGGTGTTTTCATTTTCCGTCGATAACATTTGAACGGTACGCGTTATGAAAAAATTTCAAATTTCGACAATATTTATTTTTGTCGTGTACTATACATTAAAGATGAGAATGATAACGTTATCGACAAAAAACGAGAAAAAAAAACACTATTTTCGAGGCTGCGTTACTCCCCTTAAAATCGGGTTCAGAAGATATAAAAAAAATACGTGTCATCTATTTTTACCCATTCTACAAGCATGCCAAATTTCATCGAAATCAGAGAGATCGACGTCGCAACCTTTCTTTGTTAGGGTATGTTTTATTACTACTTTTGGCTGTTACATGGTATTTTTTAATATTAATCTTTAAAAATGGCCGAGGTATGGCACGGTCTTCTAAACTGGTTGCGGCGAATGTTGTCAGACGGCGTGACACGTGGCGTCGGCAGGATTAATCGAAAAAGAAACCAACGGAGATTATTCTTTCATTAACACTCATACGCAGAATGTGAACCAAGAAAAAGTGAGAAATGTTGAAAATCAATGAAATTGCATGCTTTGAAACAAAAGATTGAATTTTCCAAAAAAATTGCTACATTTTGCAATCAAAAAAAAATTTTCTTTTTATTTTCGAAAACATTTAAAATCATGTTTTAGGCAATAAGGTTAGAAAGATTTATACCAAAATTCATTAGAATTGGTTCATTAGTTTTTAAGCTTTACGTCACGCCAGTTTTGGACATGTAATTTAGAAGACCGTGCCATATCTCCGCGATTTTTAAAGATTGATAAATATAAAAAAATACCATGTAACAGCCAAAAGTAGTAATAAAATATACCCTTGGTCTCAAAGATGGTGAAGAAATTTTTCCATGAAAAAAAAACCATGAAAATGAGAAAAAAATTACTTCGCCTAAAGGTATCTCCCCCCTCAACAGAATCTACTCTTCGAATACGTTTTGGTCCTGATTTGGACCACCTTCATCACTTATTCAATGAGATCTCTTAACCTTTGAGACGTACGGGGTAACCTGTTCGAATTCCTACGACTGTATTACTCAGCTGAAGGCTGACGGTGTACAGACTTCAGCTGAGTCAGCCTCAGGCAGTCAGACCATCGCCAGCCTGCGGCTGAGTAATATGCACTGGGGAATTCGGAGATGATGGCCACGTGTGCCTCGAAGATTAAATTATCTCATTTAACGGGTCATGCCTAGTTACAACAGTCGAAAAAAGCTTATTTTTGAATCTTTTTAAAAGAAAATCGTGATGATAATTTTCCACAAAAAGTAGGTAATTGCAAAAGTATCATGTAAAGAACACTCTGCAATTGTTTTGTGTAAAAATATTTAATTATGGTCGATTTACAACCCATGTCCATGAAGCACCTCTTGAATATGTCTTTTTTGGTGAAAAATGCTCTTCTGAACCAGGTTATTTCTTCGATTAATCATAGGATACCCTGATATACTACCAAAATCTGTTCGATTATAATTATTAATTTAAAGAAGTAATTTTTTAATTGATTTAAATTTGAATTGAATTAAATTAATTATGTTTAAATTAAAATTTACAAAAGTAATTTTCTTATTAATATAAAAAAATCGAACCGATTTCGTAGGTATATTGGTGTGTTGTTTTATTAACAAATAAAACAAAAATAGCGCGTGTTCAAAGTGGGAGTCTTGATTGTTGCTAAAAAATGGGCACTTTTCATTCAACAAATCGAAAGGATAGATCGGAAAAAAATCTTTCAATCAAATACTATATTCTCACATCTAGAAAAAGTCCTCGAATTTTCAGAAATATCGATGGCATAGTTTTTCAGATATTTTACTCACCGACTTTGAAAATGTACTTTCGAGAAAAAAGCGTTTAAAGTTTCGAACGACGCTCCCAGCGTTCCAACGAACGACAACATAACAGCTTATACAACTGTCAATTTTGATGCGATCACCTTGAAATTTTGAGGGACCATTCATAAGATGATATACTGTCAAAATATATTGTTTTTGAAAAAAAGTCGTTTTTCCTCTTACAACTAGGTATAACCCCTTAACGAAGTCTGAACAGGGTCCGGATGGGAAGCGAAACGCATTTGGAGAGTAAATTAATTTTCATAGTCATCAGCCGCAGCTTTCTTGAAAAATTTCATCCGTAAAACTTGCGGGAGAAAAAGACGAAAGAGGTAGCGTTGTCTAGAGTCCCAATTTTGAGTATAAACATTTTTGAGCTACTTATCTGCGTGAATTGTGATATATAACATAAAAACTGGTATTTATATTTCAACAAAATCATTTGAATCTGAGAACGCTGAAATTAGGTGATACCAACTTTTGCGTAAAAAAAAGAATTCATTCGAGGGGTGGATCGCCCCATGTATCATTTCCGATGTCCCTAACCGATTTCATTCACTCCGGGATCTATTATTCTTCGTTGAAATTTAAACGACACGTATTTTTTGTATCGGCTGGAAAACGACTTTATGGGGTGGCATTTACCCTCAAGAGATTTTTACAGCTTCTCACATTTCTAATCGAAATATTTAATTTCCGCTAATTGGAGAATGGTGGTTATGGGGAATAATGAAAAACGGAATGTGTTCAACTCTGACGGGGGTAATTATTAAAAATATATAGGGGTTGAAATTTGAGAAATGTATCATAAGTAAAGTTCTTCATTTCCAGTTTATATCCAACTTTACTTATGAAATAAAGTTCTTTATTTTATTCCTATTTTTCAATCAATCCATTTGCATTGAAGAGAGCTAACAAAAGTAGGATATACTTATTTTCGCATTAAAAAAAAACGAACGGAAAAGAGTGCATTTTTCATTATTCTCTGTAAGCATTATTCTCCAATTAATTACAATTAAATATCTGGACTAGAAAATATGCAAAACTGCAACAACCACACTTGGAGTATCAAACTTTGCGGATAAATTTCGCCCCTAAAAACCATTCTTTACATTTCAGACGAGCCATTTACATAGAATCGAGCTAAAAAAGTACAACATACGTATTTCATTTTTTCGAAAAAAAAACAGAGTAGCGTCTATTTTTCATTATTCTCCAATTAGTTACAATTAAATATCTGGACTAGAAATGTGAAAAACTGCAAAGACCACACTAGAGGTATCCAAATTTGCGCACAAATTTCACTCCTTAAAACCGTTTTTTCAACGATAAAAAAACATGTCATTGAGATGTCGACAAAAAATGAAATTTCTTAAGCTAAACAAAATCTGAAGGCGACACTGGAAACAGTTTCCTAATTAGTAATTTGCGTTTTTGCATTTACCTCGGAACACGAAATCCCGAATTTTTCAACACTTTTTTGGAGATTGCATCGCTCCGGAGATGTATCGCCACAAGACGAAATCTTTTTGCAGCAACCGCTACGGTGAGCATAGCTAAGCCTCATCTTATCGGTGAAAACGACCAACCCGTCAGCCTCAGCCCCGACAACGAGCTCGATGACTTCTGGCACACCACTGTGGGGAAATTTCGATTCGTCATCGACGATTTGCCAGAACAGCTTCAGTATATTCACAAAATTCTGAAGGTACCTGTTTTCAGTATGCTCCAAATATGTCTCGTTCTTTGAATGACAGCTTCGTTTCAACAAAACTCTGCTTAAATTCCCCAGGAAATTATGACAGTTGACAAACCGGATATTCTCTACTATATGCTGCAATGTCTAAATATTCTGTGCCTGAATGGAGATGCGTTCACCACTGCTGCCAAAGAACATCAGGGATTTTTCATCTGGTGTCAAGAAAATTTGTTGATTAAAAAGCAAGTCCTACAGATTTATATGTTCTTATATAATTATTATTATTGCATTTATAAACTTTTATTCGCGAAGTAAATTTGGAATAGTTTTTCATTCCATCTGTCATATTAAGGGGAGGTACCTGCGTAAACGGCGAGAACGAATTTACTTTAAAAAATTCCTAAACATACCTCAATATACATATGTTCCAATTTGAAAAACCCGGATACAATCGAAACATTAGTTTTTGAGTTAACATTTTTCGACGTTTACCTGTTTTTCTCGCCGTTTACGCAGGTACCTCCCCTTAAACATAATTTTCATTCCGCGGAGAGAGCCAAGCATTCGGATCACCGTTCTTTATGAAATCGCCCGCGAGCAGCGGGGCACATTCTAAAGAAAATTAGAAAGTGGTGAAGTAAATGTCTGAAGTATTCATGACAAACGAGACAGCAAGTTCGAAGTTGCAGATGAAGCCGAGTTCGAACGTGCAATGTGGAAAAAAAATGGCTGAAAGCGATATTCAACTTTGTACATTTTAGCACCCGTTCCAAAGGAATACATTAAAAATGTGTTCATTCATTTTTATCGATCTCTTTTTGTTTATTCAATTTTGTATTAATTACTTTTCTCTTTTCATGTTGTTGAATGATACTTACCGCAAAAACGAAAAAAAAGTAGATGAAAAAGGCACCAACTACATCGAATAAATGGAACAATATTGCACGAACTTTCGAATCTTCGTAATTCGAATCGTCTTTCAAATGTTCAATATTGGAACATATGTCATTCGTGTCAGAAGAATTATAAATGATTTTCTGGCTATTAAGAGCTACTTTGAGCTTACTGTCGATTTTTGCACGAATGGTTTGCAGATCTCTCTTTCAATTTCCTTTGGTTTATGGCCTCGTAGCATTGGGCAAATTTTTTTTTACATCTGGTCGACCGCTTGTCGGTATTGATCGTAACCACCTTCGCACTTTGGCGCTCAAGAATATTACACATTTTCTTTGTTATTAATATGACACATTGTTCGTTATTTTATTTTATAGATAATATTTTATAAAATATCTATATATTGTATAAGGTATTTTTCTAATATCTATCATGTTATCTATATATCTACATATTATAATAGCTATTCAGAGTATTCCAAGTTGAATGCATACCAATATAAGTCGCGGAAATGAGGTTGCAAAATGAAGTAATTTCTACAAAATGTCCGTGGTTTCGAGGCGGAGTTTCGATTGAAATGTTCAACAAATTTTGGGACTGTCCGCCGAGGAGATAGCGTTGTATCTTTTTTTTTTAATTGGGACATATACCTGTTGTTCTTCCGGAATGTAAATTATTTTGCTGATGGAAAAACAAGTGCAAGTCAAAGATCTACTTACAGATCCACAACTTACAAAGACCATCAAAGTTCAAATTTTGACAGCGTTTGACCAGAGTAGTATTAAATTGTGAAACATCGCGAAGGTTAAAAAATAAGACAACAAAGATATTAAGGAGGTTGAAGCGGTCCAATCGAGTCAAATGACGGTTCATGAATGTTTTTTTCAATGAACCCCCAAAAAATACATACGAGGTATAGACTCATTCTGTAGATGCCAATTTTTCATAAAATATACAATTAAAGGGCGAAATTATGCATTTTTATATTTTGATTACGTGCATAAGAAAAACTTTTGTCTTACTACCAACTTGAAACATTATTGATGATTATGATGAAAAAAAAACTGCGTCAGCGAATGTTTTATACAACTCAGAATAAAATTTTGAGTCATTTATAATTATGACTATTTATATTTATGTCACGAGATTATTTATTATTACCATTAATTAATATTAAGTGTTGCCGAAATATGGCAACTTCGCGGATATTGAAGTTGGCAGCAGTGCTCTTCATTCGCCAGTCAAGATTCGTAATCTTTCATCAAACCTTGATGGTTGAATATTGACTATAAATGGTTTACGATGAGCAAAATGGGTTTTTTTCTAAATATTTACGGTCTAGTTTATATCAATCCGTTATTAGAAATGGTTTATCTTGGTGCTGAATAGCCAAAAAAATACATCACCCGTAACGTAAACGTCTTGCCCATTTAACCGCACGTAAAATTACAGGCATTAAACTATTTCTTATCTATGGTGTTTTGTGGTGAAATAATTTCAAAAAAATCGTAAAGACTCAGTATAGTCTAGATAATAACACACACACACACACACACACACACACACACACACACACACACACACACACACACACACACACACACACACACACACACACACACACACACACACACACACACACACACACACACACACACACACACACACACACACACACACACACACACACACACACACACACACACACACACACACACACACACACACACACACACACACACACACACACACACACACACACACACACACACACACACACACACACACACACACACACACACACACACACACACACACGCGCGCGCGCGCGCGCGCGCGCACGCACGCACGCACGCACACATACACACATATATATATATATTCAATCTTGGATTGTGGCTAATGCTCCAATCTCCTTAAAGAGCACATTTAGGCGTGAGACAAAAATTTCATTTTTATTTTCTCAGACCTTGCATCATCACATCAAGGTTGCGTCAAAATCGCTATAAAGTCGAAGGAAATTCTTGAAGATGAAGAGCGCTGCATCAATTAAACAAAAATACAGAAACAGACGGTCGTGTACATAAAAAAAAGGAAAAAACCGCAATTAGCGTTTATGATTGGTAATTGTTAAAACTTAACAGCAGATCTTTTATTTAATTTGTATTTCCTCTACTTCCGTGCCATTCCTTTATTTTGTCGAATCCAAAACACACAAAGATATAAACTTTTTACATTCCCCAAGATCTTGTCGGACGGTCGAGAAATAACTTTTGTTAAGGCAGTAGTCTGGTCTAGAGCGATATTTTTGACGTCATTTTTGGGTTGGAATAACTTTTAAACCGTTGACGTTGTCTTGATACAATTTTACATATGTATTTATTGGGCCTTTGAGAATGTATCTACTTAAAAAAAATTATTTTAAATATTTTCATGTAGTTTTTTATTTTTTTACAAAATGGTCCGCGGAAAACCGCCTCAGTCGGCGCTCACTCTGGGTGATGTTGTATGCATCTGAAATATATATATATATATATATATATATATATATATATATATATATATATATATATATATATATATATTCTCAATCTGTATGAGTATTCTGAGCACTGGTAGCAGAATGAGTACTTAAAAAAATTTGTTACAAAATGGCGGCCTGTTAAACTTTGATGAACGATATTTCATACATTTTCGGGTATTCAACGAGTTATAAAATGTAGGAAAAATTATTGTTCGACTCAATTCTGCTACCAGTCCTCAGAAAGAGGCTACCGAAGGTATGTGCAAAATTTGAGCTCGATCGGTCAATTAGTTATCGAGATATCGTGGACGCCGATTTGAAAAACATAGTTCTCAGATAAACGCGTTCAAAGTTTTGATACCGTTAGATGAGGTTTGCGCGCGGCTTGCTGAAAATTTCTATCACTCTGCTAATTTTTGAAATATCAATAAACGGTTTTGACGAGCGTATCAAGAAAGGTCTAAAGAATAATAAAATGAAAAAAAATCGATTTTGTCAAATTTCTAGACCATACTACTGCCTTAAATCTCCATAGAATATTCCACTTAAAATCGCAAATATATTTCGAAAACATTTTTAGTACAACTTTATTTGCGCAAACTCATTGAATGTATGTCACGTTTAGTCACAACATGACGTTCATAATGGAACACTCTGTCTATACCTATATTTGTTTCTTTATATTGAAAATAATCGGAGATTTTATTGTACTCATCGTTTGCAGTTTGTGGGAATTATTGAACGCCGAGCACTCGCACATAGCTCAAGTCGCGGTTCCACTTTTGCTGCATTGCGTGACATTACCCTGTGGCACAGACACTTTTTGGCGCCTTGTCCAAGAAGAGTTTCACAATTCCGACTGGCGTGTTCGTTTTGTGGCAGGTTCGTGGCGAAAAAGATAATTGAAAATGTAGCAACTTGTCGCTCACAAGTTGGATCCAATACCAACCAAAATTTTGTTACTCCATTCAACTCTCCGTTGACACACTTTTGTTTGGTCACGATTCTGATACACTGGGTCAATTTGACCCCGATTTCTTTATCCACCTGCCATTAACAACCCTTCGGTTGGTTTTTATTGAAAAAAATCAGAGTTACACTTTAGAGATTACCCAAAATTTCTGCATAATTGAAATTCGAAAAATGTAAAATTAAATTATAAAAAAAATATCGAAATCTTTCAGTTTTGGAAAAGTGAGCATTTTCACATTCGTCCGGGTCAAAATGACGCAGTGTGACAACGTAGGGTTAAAAGCGAATTATTATCATTTGATTATCAATGATTTAAATGTCATTTACAGTCGAAAGAGTAACGCTGATCGCCAGATTCATGGATTCGACGCCTCTTCGGAATATCCTGAGTCTTCAGGCGGCTTTAGCCAATGCGTTTTGTTATATCATCAGCAGTATGGACGACAGTAATGTTTACGTTGCTCAAAGAGCCACTCTCAATCTTGGAACAATTCACGACACCGCAATACGCGTAAGTACACTCGCGCGAAACACTTTTTTCAATTCTCGTCAAAATAATTTCGAATGAAATTCAACAAACGTAATTTATTTCATGCAATGTCAACTTGTTTTTTTTACTTTTCCCCATTATATATATTTTACAAACGTCTACTATAAATTTCATAAGCAGCACTGGATAATTAATTAGTTTTAAAAAAGCGAATGAAAGCAAAATAGTGTCATATAGACACTATTTTGCTTTCCTTCGCTTTTTTTAAACTAATTAATTATCCTGTTTTTTTTTCATCAGAATGATTGAACTGTCAAAAGCTGTTAAAACCATTTCTCTTCGCAATGATAAAACTGATGAAAAAAAACCTAAATAATGGTTCGAATTTTTCATCTTGATGAACAGATATTTCAATACAAATATCTGTTGTATTGATTGGCATTATTTTTGACAGTCGTTAATTTTGTGCCTCGAGACGCAATTCGATTCGGTGATAGTCGACAGACCGATGGTCCTTCAATCGCTCTATCAGCTTCACAACAGCCTGAGTGATCGTCGCATTTTGACGTGGGAATTTTTTCTCAATCGTTTCGACACACTTTTCCTCGAGGCGCAGATTAATTTGGAAAAAAGCGGAGACATATCCTATCTTCGTGGTAACTGGACCGTTCTGTTTTAATATGCTGGAATATCGTTTGAAGCTTGAATTTGAGAAAATATAGGCGATAAATAATTGGTTGTAGATCTGCGCAATACCGACCTGAACAGCGAACTGTTTGCGAGAAAATTGCACCGTGCACACGAAGCGCTGTCGCAGTCGGATGGTAGCGGCACGAGTTCTGTGAAAACATTGAGCGCGAGTTTTGGCACTAAGTGGCCTTATAAACGTACGATGTCTGCTCCGGCTTCCATTATACCACGGCAAGACACCAAGCAAGGTATACCTTCGTGCCCTTTTTTTTTAAATTTTCTCTTCTAATGACCAACACCGAAAATATCCTAAAATCGTGATCATTCCATCTTGAGGGAATGTTCTGCCTTGTGGGGCCAAAAAATGTTCGATTTTTCACCAATTTTTTTATCGAAAAGTATTAAATATAGAATGTTGATATTTAGAATGTTGACTAAGCGGTCTTTATTGAACATGAAAATATTTTTTAAAGTTTGACAAAACATGGTGGTGGGAGTGGGAGGAGCCACGTATGTCGGTGCGCGGGCGATGACATTCTTCGCTTGCGGAAGTCCCAAGTCCCGGACAGGTGATCTAAAGCAAAAAAATCAAACATATTTTTACTTTTTACAATATTGTGTATAAGTTGACCTAGAATCAGAAAGAAAAATTGGAAAATAAGAAAATAGTGAGCGATCGGAAGGTAGTTTGTTTTTTTTTCCAAAAATTTTCGCAGTTTTTTGCTCACTATTTTTTTATTTTTCAACTTTTCTTCTTGATTCTAGGTCAACTTATACACAATATTGTACAAAGTGAAAATATGTTTGGTTTTTTTGCTTCAGATCACCTGTCCGGGACTTAGGACTTCCGCAAGCGAAGAATGTCATCGCCCGCGCACCGACATACGTGGCTCCTCCCACTCCCTCCACCATGTTTTGTCAAACTTTAAAAAATATTTTAACGCTCAATAAAGAGCGCTTAGTCAATATACCAAATATCAACATTCTATATTTAATACTTTTCGCATTAAAAATTGGTGAAAAATCGAACATTTTTTGGGCCAACGAGGCAGAAACTTCCCTCAAGGCGTTACCCCCACTTGTAGCGCAAAAAAGGCCTTTTTCATGAATTTTTTTAAAGAAAACTACAAAACTTTTTTAATCGATCAATATACCATCTTAAAGAACACATCTTGAAGAACTTTCAGTAATTTTTTTATTGAAAAATATTACATTGTTTAGTGGCAAATGGCCGTCAATGAAATAATGTTTTTATATACACGGTTTGCGGTGAGAAACATTGCGGCGAAGTGGATCATCTGAAAAAAAAAATGCGGATGGATTTAGTCAAATATAAGTATAAACTAGTCTTTAATCGAGGCATTTTAAAAAATATTCATTTTTCACAAAATGGCGGACATTCAAAGTTAATGGTTCGATTTTAACGAAAAAAAACGGCCGTTTTATGGCTATAAAACGGCCATTTTTTTCGAAAAAAAAAATCGAACGATTAAAGACTACATTTTTATGTATTAAATAAGCCTGCAAAATTTCAAGAAGATCGGCTCATTAGTGTTCGAGTAATCTTGGTCACCGACTTCAGAAATGCCATTTTGAGAAAAACGCGTTTAAAGTTTCTCTTTCAACGCTCTTTCATCGCGGATTCTTCTCTTTTAACGCTCATATCTCAGTCAATTTTGTTCGGATCGACTTGAAATTTTCAGGACATATTCTCAGATACTTATACTTCAAAAAAATGCAATAAAAAAAATCGATTTTTTCAAAATCGCAAGTGGGGCTAACCCGTTAAGGGGGGAAATACCTTCAAGCGAGGTAAAAAATTGCTGTTTTTCATAATTTTGTAAAAATAGGAAAGGTTTCTTCACCATTTTTTAAACTTAGGGTATGTTTTATTACTATTTTTCGCTGTTACATCGCATTTTTTGAAAATAATCTTTAAAAATGATGTTGTCGAACGTCGGGATCATCACAGAGTAACGAGTCGAAAAATAACTGATCATCGCGATTTTATTTTTGATGGTTAAAACACGCCAATCAGGCTGATTTTTTTATGTGGAATCAAGGCACTCATGAAAAACAGAAAATAAAATTTTATTTTCACAAACATACTCTGAATCTCAAAAATCGAAAAATCTTTCCTTAAATAAAAATTATGAAAAGCAGCAAATTTTTTCCTCGTCTCAAGGTATCTCCCACCTTAAGTCTCTGGATTTTTCGTGTTTGGGAGAGACGCAAAGTTGATGAAGGAAAAATATTCAAATGTTATTTTATTTTTCGTAAACTTGTTTTCAATAATTTTTTACCTAAGGCGAGATCCGATTAAACTTCATGCAGCTAATAAAAAATTTACGTGAAATTGGGTATGATGGAATTTTTTGTTGAAAATGCGGTTTTATACTCAAATCGCGGATTTAAGTGTTTTTCACAGCAATGGATTTGCGAAAAGATTATTTCCAAAAATATCATCACTCCGTGCACGCTGAAGGAATAATTAAATTATATTTTCCTTTAACGAAGTAATTCTATTTTCGAAATAATCTTGATGTGTACGAGTCTGGCGAAGTATTGTTCAAAGTGGTGGAAGAAGCTAGAAAAAGAGATTTTTACTCGAAACTCTACGCTATGCTTTCCTTGTCGGCGTGCAGAAAAGGAAAAGATATACAGCCGACAGTCCTCAGCTCCAATCCTCAAGCGCAAGAGCTCCAGATTTGGATTGGGTCAGTTGCTTGGGTCCACCCCACCTAATAACAGTATACAAGGTAGCGTAGAGTGGTTTGCCTTAGCATAGCTGATAGATGTACCGGATAAATGTGTATTCGAGAGAAAAATAATATTAAACTAAATATTAAATTTATGTCTGTAATAGAATTTTTCCAAATACAACTTTTTGCTTATTTGCCATGCTCACTTTGGGAACTACTGTCTTCGGAATCAAAATAAGCATAGCCAAAATCGAGGCTTGATGAGAAATGAAAACATCGTAACGAGTGGCCCAATAAGTTATATCACAGAAGAAAAAAGATGAGATGAATTATTTACTTGATCCAAATTTTTTCTATGATTAAACAAATATTTTCGAACGAATTTTTTTCTAATGAACAAATATTCTCGCACGAAAAAATTATCGAACCCAAAGAAACTCGAGTATTTCAAAATGTATTGTATTTCTGTACATTAGGTTATAGATTTTCAAAAAATTCAATCAATTCAACAGCTGTCAAAATTGACATATTCAAAAGACGTTTGACATATTCAAAAGACAAATTACGTCTGAACACGTACATTTTTGGGGTGCGAAATAAAAACAAGCAACAAGTTGTATTTGAAAAAAAACTCCAATTACGTATCTGTATTATGTGTATAGTTATTAATTAAGACGTGAGACTTCGATGCAATGTTACCGAAGGACACGCAGGAATTAGATTTTCTTTGATATTGGAATGATCCGGTAAGTCGTGTAAATCAATAAAAAAAGTAATTGAATTTATTGCGAAATGGCAAATCACATAGTTATGTCAAGATTCGGATATCACGGTACCTATCGATTGATAGAATTACTTTAGTGCATGGCATATTTTTCAAAACTATTCGATCATAAGAGAAAATGCCTACTTGGCGGATATTTTGTAAGTCATTAATTTCTTGTCTGCTTAGCGTAGTCTTGACAGATTAGTAATTAAGTAAAATGAAAATACTTTTTTTTTGCAGATGAGCTTTGATAGTGGCTGTATATACTTGATAGATTTTGCATGACAAAACTGCATCGCATGGGAACATTTAGATTATTTAATTTTAATTTAAAAACATGAAATGATTACGTCGATCGAAACATTTTTAGCTTTAGAAACGACTCTACGACGCTTATGCTGCCATTTTCTCTCTTTTTCAATCATTCAAACACTTTACGTCTGTGATCTTTGTGAACATATTCAAATACAAGAAAAAATATTGCAGATGGTCATGTGCATTCTCTCAACATGGTCGAGGAAACGGCGAATTTTCCAAACTTCACCCTCAAAATTGTTGACCTCGAAGAATCTGATAAAGAGACCATGCACCTTCTGGTTTTCCTTCTCATGCAGTTTTTATCCAGGCCCGATCAGGTGAGATTAAGAAAAACTAGCATGTCTGCGTAACGTAAAACGCTAAACGAAACGCCTCCAGCGCGGGGGAGGTTCGTTTAGCTATTTTGCCTATCAGCCCCGCATAACGGTGAAAGTAGTAGTCAAATAAAATATACACTTAAGGGGCTATACCAGTGTGAACGCTGAAAATTTGGGTGATTTTCGGGAATTTTTTGGAAGAAAAGTACTCAATTAAATGTTTCGGGAAATTAAGGATATATTTCGCTATATTTGACCTATATTACATAATTTTTTCATAGAAAAATATTGAGATCCAAGTGACTTTTGCGCTGCCTTCGGAGGCGTCAAAAAAAAAGTTCCTACACTGCTGACATGATTCCGGCCGATTGAGTAGCTGAAACCGAAAAAGGAAAAAATGTCGTTATACTGGAAGGTATTTCCCGTACAATGACGTAGGATTTTCGAAAAATATCAAAATCTAACAAAATGGCGTAGTTACGAAAAAAAAGTATGTTTTCTTGCCTATAAAATGGTCGTTTTTTTCAATGCCAAATCGTCAATTTTTATCCAATCAAAAATATCCTACGTCATTGTAGAGTAAATATATTCAAGAGTACTCAGTTCAAATTTCAAGTCAATCGGATAATTGCTCTTTGAGTTACGATGTCAGCAAATTTGAAAAATCTCATTTTGAGAAAAACGCGTTTAAAGATTTAACTATCGATTTTTGCAAGATAAAATTATTAGAGATACAGCCCTGAAATTTTTACAGGACATTTTCGAAAGTAGAAACTGTCGAAAAAGGCAAAAAAATCGATTTTTTCAAAGTGTCACACTGGTATTTGGCTATATTAGAAGAGATATCTTTAGGCGAGGAAAAAATGGCTGATTTTAATGCTTTTTTTAAAGTAAAAATGTCTTCACCATTTTTGCGACTTATGGTATGTTTCATTACTACTTTTGGCTGTTGCATGCAATTTTTTTATTAATCTCTAAAAATGGTGGTGGTATGGCAGGATCTTCTGAACAGGTTACAGCAGATGTTGTCAGACGGCGTGACACGTAGCATCTGCGGGATTAATCTGAAAAAAAAACGAACGAAGATTTTTCTTTCACCAACACTCATACGCAGAATATGAACCAAGAAAAAGTGAGAAGTGTTGAAAATCGCTAAAATGGAACTTTGAAACAAAAAAATTGAATTTTGGGACAAAAAATGGCTACATTTTGCAATTAAAAAATGGTTTTTTTTAATTCTCAAAAATATTTAGGGTCATGTTTTAGCGATAAGGTTAGAAAGATTTATCAGACAAAGATATACCAAATTTCATCAGAATCGGTCGATTAACTTTGTAGCTATACGTCAAGCCAGTTTTGAAAATGCAGTTTAGAAGACCGTGCTATACCTCCGCCATTTTTAAAGATTAATCATTTTAAAAAATACCATGCAACAGCCGAAAGTAGTAATAAAATGTACTCCAAATTTCAAAAATGGTGAAGAATTCTTTCCTTAAAAAAGAAAGTCATGAAAATCAACAAATCTTTTCCTCGCCTAAAGGTATCTCCCCCTTAATTAAAAGTACTTACGTTGATGCATACTTAAAATAATACTCATACTCAACGTTTATTGATACATTTTGTCCTGTTTTCGAAAAGTACGTTCATAATTAACAATATTGAAAAATATCTTATGCAATATTAAAAAATACAAGATTCTGTTATAACATTGAAAAAAATGTACCCAATGATTTCAGGCATATCCAACCGACGACAAAGCACTTTCGAAGACACAGGGTATCGTTCTGAGACACTTGTACCTTTTGCTGGGTTACAACCAAACCGAGCGAACTTTTCACACGTTGCCCTCACGTCTGAGGTAAATCAAACTACCGATTTATCGACAAGCTGCTTATACATTTTTATGGGTATTAATATAATTTGAATAACGTTGAAAAAGCGTCAAGATGTCAAGATTCATGAATGACAATAATTTTTTATCGACTTGTAGACAGATGACAATAAATTATTTAATATTTCATCGAATGAATTTATTTATTAGGCTGTCACCAGTTTTCAACGTCTTCATCTCGAATCTTCCCCAACTATTGGATCAAAATCACGTAATGGGATGGGTAATGATACCCCCGGTACTTGCCATTCTTCAACATTGTCCATGTCCACCACAAAAGCCTCCACCCTCGGATCATCAGCCACCGACGTATAGTTTATGGTATCTAGAGCCGAATATACGGAGATCGTGGCTGATGGCTCTTTTGGTGATACTCTACAAGGTAATAATTAATCCCATCAATAGCTCTCAGTTCGCTGTACTTAATGAAATATCATTTGATCACCTGCGACTCATTAAAAAAGTATAGAAAAGAAAAAAAGGTTAATTCATATGACCATTTAATGAAGAAGAATCTTTGGAAAAAAAATTACATCCCTGTAAATATTGACTTGTGGAAAAACTACTTGGCTGCTGCTGATGCGTTACAGATTTTGCCTAATAGTATACATCTTTTATCGAACCCATGCTGACTAAAAAAAAAACGTATAAAATATTGCCTTGGGGGGATACACTATGGTAACATCCTAAAAATCAATGAAAATTTCGCGAAATAGTTGTATAATTCATTTTTTATATTTAATTAGCCTACACATTGAAAAAGGTATATGTACATTTTTTAAGCAATATAAATAATTTGAAATTTTATTTAAAACGGTAGGTACGCATAATTCTCGTCGGCTGGTTTAAAACACAAAAGAAACGAAGTTTATTTATAATTATATCATATTAGCTATTGTGGAGCAGCGCCTTCTTTTCAACTAGTTAACCAAATGAAAACGGATTCCCATTTACGTGCTGTAACTAAAATAAATAATCAGAATATCCAGACAGGCTCTCTGGGAGATCAAATTTAAGGTGTTAAACAGTTTTTCAAAGAAAACCAACGACTTCGTCGAAATTGTACCGTAGAGTACCCCTTGTCTGCAATAATCCATGAATCGTTATATTTCGAATAATCGACAATGATTCGTGATACAAGAAATTATTTCATAAACATAATGTTAAAAATGAGAAATTATTTCCAGTGCCAATATGGCCAGCAACCATGGTGTACGCAGCTTCAGGCCTTAGTCAAAATCGTCCTCAACACGTTGGACTCTCAGCACCACCAGTGCAAGAGAATTCCCGCCACTGTGGTAATGGGAGGACCACCCTCGAGATCACGTGGTATGAACGATGTCACGAATAGACGAAGATTTACATTCATTGATCAGAATGACCATCACCATTAATTATTCCTCAGCAATAATTGAGTATTCCATTTAACAGGAAATCCATTTATACAGTCGAGAGGCATGAAAAATGCATGAACTTCGAGGATTTTTTAAAATATAAAATAAATACTCTTGGAAATGGGTTTCAACGTATTTTATTTTTCTATCAATGGAGAGTAAATTCGAATTTTATTTATTTAAAAAAATCCAAAATAGCGGCTCCAGCTTCCGTCAAATAAAGCCATGCACGGCGTGTTTTCGTCTTGGCGGGGCGCTCCACAGCCGTGACAGTTCATCTGAAACAAAAACGGGTTAGAAATGGTTAAACTACACGGAGAAAACAAGGGCCTCGAAGTTTAGAATTAAGGGGACATATACACCTAGGAGCCGGAAAAAAGGTCATTTTTGTGAATTTTTTCAAAGAAATCTATTTGAAATTTCGGATTGGGGGTTTAATTATCTAAAAGTATATACATTAAAAAATATGTTTCATTTTCTTTATTTAAAAATATCAAAACATACAAAGATATTGAATGATCCTTGGAGCGTCGTAAAAAAATCCGCATATACGGTACCCACTGGCGTTTCTTCGAAAATCATCTGAAAAAAAAACCAAAAAGATTATTAAATTAGATACTATAATCTAGTACTTGTCATAGCCGATTTTGAAAATATCGATTTATGACAAAATGGCGGACGTTTGAACATAAATAGTGATTTTTGGGCAAAAAATTAGTTGTTATTTTGCCTATAAAACAAAAACGAAATAACGGAAAAAAAATCCTATGACAAGTACTAGATAATGGTGTATAGAATAACCACAAAAAACCTCAAGGCAATCGGTTCATTGGTTTTCGAGAAATTTTGGGTACCGATTTGAAAAACGTGGTTTTGAGAAAAACTTTTTTGAAAATTTGGGAATGAATAAATAATGAAATTTGTCAACTTACATGGAGTCATCGATACCAGGCCCCTAGTGTAGGTCTTCTACGGTCGACGGAATGTTCATAGCTATATTTGCCCTTAATACTATGCTTCCAAAAAAAATATCATTAAATATCAAAAAGTATTGAATGGAAGATAAAAATTGTAGTTGTGGTATAGTAATAATGAAGAAATTTAAATTTTAACTTACGATATGGCACGTAAACTGATGCAAATAATACATTTTATTCGGCAAATTGTGATTTTTTATAGTATTCAAAAAATATTTTGCCCACGTGATTGGAACAATTAGTTTTCAGTATTCTACAAAAAGTACGGTACAAAGAGTCACATTTTACCAATAACTTCGTAATATTGTTTGCTATACGCCAAAGATTCATGCTATGCGTATAGTGAAATCTATACATACACGAAGATTCATGCTTTACGTATAGTAAAATCCATGTGAAAATATAGTGTGTAATAAAGATTGGTATTTTACAAAAAGTCCTATACATCATATAGGACTCGCGCCTATGTGAGAATAGTTTCAAATGTAATATGCACGCATCATTTTAACTATACGGTGTGAGAATCATTTTCACACTTCTATAACAAGTCTTAGAATTCCGAACTGGCAGTAAACTGCTATACTTTTCTAGCACTGAATATTAGAATTCTGGCAACCAGTGTTAGAATTTCAGGCCGTTTTTTTCTCCGTGTAGACTAAATCTGTCAGGCCTTATCGTTTTTTGTTTTCTGAAAAACCCCTGAATAAGAAAATGACACCCGTTTGGAAAAAAAACTCAATTTTTTTGTCCGCTTTTTCCTTGCTTCAATGGACGAAAAAAAATCTCCAAATGAATTTTTAACCAAATTCGCTTCCTGAAGGTCCCGTAAATTGAATTTCCTTTCAATTGCACAGAGAATCATGTGAATCGGTTCATCCATTGAAGCTGTAGAGCGCACGCTGAAAAATGCTGTTTCTAGAAAAACGCTCCGAGCGCCTCAGCTACCCGTTTTCCAGCCGGCGGACGGTTCCGCTCAACAGGCTGTAAATTCTAAAACACTTCAGATATAAAAATATCCTTTTACCCACGTGTTTAAACCACTTTGAAGGATGCAAATTATGTAAAAAAATTGAATTTTTCATTGTTCTGAACGGTAACCTGCCTTTAAGGGGCTACTCTACTGAGACGCCTAAAAAAATAAGCTATTTTTAATTCTTTTTAAACTGTTGCATGTATAGAGTGCATGCACGATTGTACTCAAACGTACACTCTTACAGAATAGAAAACAATTCGTTTGTTGCATACAAATATATATTTATTTAACAATTGATAATCGTGTAAAGTCATGAAAAAAATATGTTGTTGGCGTTAAGGGGGGATTGTCTTTTTTTTCGCAAAATTTACCGCTTTTTGGGAATTTTTTTGTGAAGAAAGTATACAACGGAAAACTTGTGAAACTTGGCATATAGTTTTATTGATCTGTTTACTACATACAAAAATTTTTTTAAACAATTTCATCAAAAAATCCGCCTCCCACCCCCCTCGACGCGCGATGGTCCTTTTTTGATGGTGTGCACGATTACAGCCTTCACGTTCATCCTGCAACAAAAACCCAAAAAGCATTTTACTTTAGACACATATAGCTATCGTTCGATGAAGGGGAAAAAAAAATTAACGATTTGGTGACGTTTTGAACTTGAAGGATCGATTTTTCGAAAAAAATTGATCGATTTTTTGTTATAAATAAAAAACTATCAAACGTATTGCTTTTTTGCTTCATCAAACGATAAAAGGATGTCAGCTGAGCATTCTGTCCAAATTTGAAGGCAATCGGTTGAATAGTTTTTGAGAAATCGTGCACACCAGTTGTGAAAAAGCTGTTTCGAGAAAAACGCGTTTAAGGGGGGATTTTTTGATGAAATTGTTAAAAAAATTTTTTGTATGTAGTAAACAGATCAATAAAACTATATGCCAAATTTCACAAGTTTTCCGTTGTATACTTTCTTCACAAAAAAATTCCCAAAAAGCGGTAAATTTTGCGAAAAAAAAGACAATCCCCCCTTAATGATTTGCGCCCTCCAGGTAATCGGAACCAAAAAAATTCAAAAAGATTCTCAATCGGTATGAGTGTCGCTATCGTCCGAACTAGAATTATTATTTTATATTGCAAAATAACAAAACACGTTTTTTCCGTCACAATTCGAGCGAAAGTATAAGTTAAAATTGATATTTTTTAATAATTCTAGTTCGGGCGATGGCCATACATATGCTAAATGTGCAGTAAAATATTTAGCCCGATTGGTTGAGCCGTTTTTCCGAAGTCACCAAAGCCAGGTGAAAAAAGTCGTTTCGAGCAAAACGCGTTTAAGGCAGTATTCTGGTCTAGAGCGAGATTGTTGACGTCATTTTTGGATTGGAATAACTTTTAAACCATTGAAGTTGTCTTGATGAAATTTTACATATGTATTTATTGTTCCTTTGAGAATGTATCTACATTTGAAAAAAAAATTATTTTAAATATTCTCGTCTAGTTTTTTATTTTTTTACAACATCGTCCGCCGAAAACCGCCTCAATGGGCGCCCACTCTGGTTGATGTGGTATGCATCTGAAAAAAAAATATATATTCTCAATACGTATGAGTATTCTGAGCACTGGTAGCGGAATTAGTACTTGAAAAAAATTTGTTACAAAATGGCGGCCTGTTAAACTTTGATTAACGATATTTCACACATTTTCGGGTATTCGACGAGTTATAAAATGTGGGCAAAATTATTGTTCGACTCAATTCTGCTACCAGTCCTCAGAAAGAGGCTACCGAAGGTATGTGCAAAATTTGAGCTTGATTGAGCTTGAATTTGAGCTTGAAATTTGAGATATCGTGGGCGCCGATTTGAAAAATATAGTTCTGAGATAAACGCGTTCAAAGTTTTGATACCGTTTGATAAGGTTTGCGCGCGGCTTGATTATAATTTCTATTACTCAACTAATTAAGAAAGGTCTAAGGAATAATAAAATGAAGAAAAAAAAAACGATTTTGTTAAATTTCTAGACCAGACTACTGCCTTAAGGGGCCTGTCCACTTTGGAGCCACGAAAAAAGGCTATTTTCGCGGTTTCTTTTTGAGGATTTTATAAAGAATATGAATATATACGTTGTTGGGCTTGATAAATAAAGTCTTGAAATACATTTAAAAAAATTTGATTCATTTTTATTCGTTTTTAAGTACAAAAACGATAGTTTAACGTAACGCCTCAAAAATAGGTGGGCTAGGTAGCTCCATCACAACTCGGCAACGGCTTGTCTGAAACAAAAAAATCAAAGTCCATTAGATTCAGTATGACACCAGCTACAAAATGACCCTCGGATGAAAAGTTTTATCCAAAAAAATGGCAGATGAAAAACGAAAAATGTTCAAAAACGCGTTTTTTCGCAGTTTTTCGCGAAAAACAGAGTAAAAATCAAAATTTTGAAACCATCGAGGGTCATCTTGTTGCGAATCATGTTTACAATATGTGGTTCAAGAAAATCGATTTATTACTCAATTTATTTATTATTCAATTTATTATTCAATTTCAAGAGAATCGATTTATTACTTTCAGAGATAGGATGGAGCTAGATTTTGAAAACGTCGTTTCGAGGAAAACGCGTTTGAAGTTTATACTATGAAAAACTCTTCCCTAAACTGAATCGGCAATTCCTGCACCGTACAGAACCCCTTCCGATTGCTCATCATCGTCGATTTCTTCAAGTCTTGCTTGCTTTCGATTTTTTGAAATTTTCAAAGTGGACTGGCCCCTTAAAATTGACTGAACTATACAATAGAAAACTAACCGTTAGAGCGTCCTTTTACGCACACAGTGAAAAGAGACTACTACTATACAGTAAGTGTATAGAAGTATACGTCTATATGTGTAGACTCAAGTATCAATTCAAAACAACTGTTCCCACCAGTTGCCAGGGACGGGAAGCGAGCAGCCGTACTGGAGCGCGCGCACCGAGCGCGTCTACTTTGAGGCGCTGTACTGAGTCGACAAAGTGGAAATCGACTTTACCATCAATTGAATATCAATTCTATGATGGAATAGAGTTGAAAAGTACAAAGAATAAAAATTCGTTTTTCATCCCGTCAGTGTAGAACAGCCACTCAATTGCTTTCTCTACATAATCATCATTCGAATGCTCGAAATGAATCGTCAAAAATACGTTTCCGCAACCTGTCAGTTCTTCAAAGATCGATCTGTTGGCACTGCTTCAATTTCATTTACGATTTGCTCGGGAGGTTTAATCACGCGAATCGTAAAGTACAATGCGCTTGTTCTTCCAGAGTCGATTGACTTGCGTTTGAGAGCAGTTGTTGTATTTTCCATGATGATAATCTTGAGGGAATTCTATGATCAACCGATTACAGACGTGTCCCAGCCTTCGCTCGGTGCCGACCACGATCTCGTGATGAACACGGCAGGTGAAATGGACAGCGAGAGTCCTCCGATGAGACCACCGATAGTCTCGGTTCATCAGAGGAGTCCAGGCCCAATCGTAGGCCAACCACCGGCTATGAAAACGCACTGGGAGGAAACTGTACCAATCTGCTTCTACCCCAACAAGCAATCAAGGTCCTTTGCCATGAAGCTTGAATATATATTTTCGTTGAAAAACAACGTACTACTTACAGTTAGGACATCTACTAATAATTACGCTAAATGGGGTCCTGGGTTTTATTATGCAAGCGTAGTAGTCGATTTGCGAATACCCTTTTTTGTATTATTACGCTTTTTACACCATCTCACGAAGCAATCTCTTTGTATTTTAAGGGGAGATATACACCTGGGAGCCGGAGAAGGGTCATTTTTGTGAATTTTTTCAAGGAAAACTATTTGAAATTTCGGATTGGGGTTTTAATTATCTAAAAGTATATACATTCAAAAATATGTTTAATTTTCGTTATTTAAATATATCAAAAATATACAAGGATATTGTATGATCCTTGGCGCGTCGTGAAAAAAACTGCGTATACGGTACCCACTGGCGTTTCTTCAAAAATCATCTGAAAAAAAAGAACCAAAAAGATTATTAAATTAGATACTGTAATCTAGTACTTGTCATGGCCGATTTTGAAAATATCGATTTATGACAAAATGGCGGACGTTTGAACATAAATAGTGATTTTTGGGCCAAAAATTAGTTATTATTTTGTCTATGAAACAAAACCTAAGTAATGGGAAAAAAATCCTATGACAAGTGCTGGATAATGGTGTATAGAATAACCACAAAAAACCTCAAGGCAATCGATTCATTGGTTTTCGAGAAATTTTGGGTACCGATTTGAAAAACGTGGTTTTGAGAAAAACGCGTTTGAAAATTTGGGAATGAATAAATCATGAAATTTGTCAACTTACATGGAATCATCGATACCAGGCCCATAGTGTAGGTCTTCTACGGTCGACGGAATGTTCATAGCTTCTAAATCCTCGACCTTGACCATCTAGGTGTATATCTGCCCTTAACTCTTTTACACCCTCTCACCAAGCTATTGCCTCGCCCGATATACACTATTTAAAAAATGTCTACCACGCGCACTTTAATATCAATTCTTTTAGCAGATTTTGAATTCCCAATTTATCAAGCAAATGCACACTTCAAATAAGTTGCATCATACGTGCAAATAACTTCAATTAGACTCGGAAAAAAATGCTTGGGTCATTCGATGGAGATATCGGAAATAAACGTTGGATTACCCGCCTACGAGATGATCCGTGATAGTTGGCATAAGCGCTACACAGTCTTATCAGATCAGTCAGATAAGACTGGCGAGAGAAAAATTACTATTTTTTATGATCTTTTTTTTAAAGGGAAGATTTCTTCGCCATTTTTGAGACTTGGGGTATGTTTTGTTCCTACTTTTAGAGGTATGGTATTTTTTATTTCTATGAGTCTTTAAAAATGGCGAATTTATGGCACGGTCTTCTAAACGGGTTGCGGCGGATGTTGTCAGATGGCGTGACAGGTAGCGCCGGCGAGATTAGTCTGAAAAAAACCCAACGAAGATTTTTCTTTTATTAACCCTCATACGCAGAATATGAACCAAGAAAAAGTGAGAAATGTAGCAAATCGATGAAATGGTACGCTTTGAACCAAAAATATTGCATTTTCCAAGAAAAATGCCTACATTTTGCAATAAAAACAATACATTTTTTAACGAAAACATTTAGGATCATGTCTTAGATAATAAGGTTAGAAAGATTTATCCTAAATTTCATCAGACTAAGTCGATTGGTTTTTTAGCTGTACGTCACGCTTGGAATACGTCAGTCTTGACAATGCAGTTTAGAAGACCGTGCCATACCACCGCCATTTTTAAAGGTTATTTAAAAAAAGACCATGTCATTGCCAAAAGTAGTAATAAAACATACCCTGAGTCTCAAAGATGGTGGAAGATTCGTTCGTTAAAAAAAAATCCTAAAAAACAGCGTTTTTTCCTCGCCTAACGGCATCTTTCCCCTTAAGGATCACATACCACTCGTTGACGTAACAGGCTGGTGATATGAGTCTACTCATGTACCTGTCACAGACTAATTAGTAAAGTGAATGAAGATAAAAAAGTTGATGATGTTGGTAAAGAATCGGCAGCTGGAGGATTCTACACTTACCTTCATGATCTACATGCAGAGGACTTGTGACAGATTCGTAATTCTAAGTGTCCAGAATCTATTTGTTTAGAAATAGGGAGTCCGTTTATATCTCGTATCAAAACGATGCCTGACTCATCACAGTCTAAAAATGTCAATATTCTTTTCCTCCTTGCAATCTGTACTTTCACACCCTGGATGATACTGAAGCAAGTACTGTAGGTCGAGATTTATCCATAACGTCCACGTTTTTGAAGCTGAAGCAGTTCAAATGAAGCGATGCTGAAGCAGTTTTCTGTCGTTGTTATTTAGATTCGTCTTTAAATCGCTTGAATCAAATTAAATTCTAATTAAATTAAATCCCAATTAAATAAAATTCTAATTAAATTGAATTCCAATTAAATTGAATTCCAATTAAATTAAATTCCAATTGAATTAAATTCCAATTAAATTAAATTCCGATTAAGTTAAATTAAATTCCAAAATCGAAGACATCTTGAAAGCAGTCCAGCAAAAAAAACGTTCTAATGTCTCCATCCAATTTTTCGAAGGCTTTCTCGTAAATTATTTACAGTGTGCATTTGAAATAGGAAACCCTGTATGTGCATCCATTTATAGTGGGCTTAATGCACATTTGGATCCCGTTGCCCGACATTTCCAAAAGTATATGATTCGGGGCTCAACTTGCCGCCTCCCTTCTCTCTTAAGATTAATTTCCTGTTTATCTCTCACGTATTGTCATTTTGCACATCTCCCTGTAATTCGGGCACACGACTTAAGGGGCTTTTCTACCTTGTAAGCCTGGAGAATGGGCTATTTGAAAAAACAAATGAGAAATAAGAAACTGTCAAAGATAGACGGATGAAATTTGGTACAGATATTTTTGAATCGGAAATTTTCTAATCAGTAAAAATCAGTCCATAGAGTAGGCAATAACAAACGTAAAATGATCAGTTTCGACTAAGTTGTGACTACTAAACAAAAATCGTCTTTCACTCAAAGTTGTCGATCTCTTTCGGAGAAGTTTTTATTATTATTCTAGTCGATATTTTATAGACGATGGTTTTGAACATTTAAAGCCCAGGCCACAAGTTCGAAAAAAATGATTTCGAGAAAAATGCATTTAAAATATTTAAACTTACTTGCGTCCAATCTGCTATTCGAGGGCCGTCGAATATCACACCGATTCACTTGTCTTACTCCAAAACTCGATTTTTGTACTCAACACGGTAGAAAGCCTCCTCAAGTGAATTGCTTAAAAGTGACAATGAAACATTTTATGCAAATATGAATAGGAAAAATGAACATTGTACCGCATATTCCAATTTTATTATATCTTATTAATTCTTATTTGCGTTTTCTTTTAATTCGCTGTAAACATCTTGAATTTTGATAATTTCTCTCTATATCAAACGTTTTTTTATAAAGAACCTTCACGTCAAATTCACGCATCTCACTTTTCTCTCTCTCTCTCTCTCTCTCTCTCTCTCTCTCTCTCTCTCTCTCTTCCTGTTTGTCGTAAATATGCGTGCGCTTCGTTTTGTGTAGATGTGCTTGTTAAAGTTTTCGTTATTGTGTAATGCAATGGGGGTAAAGCTACTCGATCAATGCGGACGATACGGAGTCCGAGCTGGCCGCAATACCCGAGAGTCCAAAATCCGACAGCACATTGCACGGGAGTAGCGGTGGATCTCTCGGTGAAATCGAGGATAGCGAGACCGTTGTCAGGAAAATGGGAGCTACGTCGTGTGGTCGAGCGTCGATCGTATCCATCGGTAATCAGGAAACATACGATACTCATGAGGATAATCACGAGATCGAACGTATGAAACAGGATGCAATCGCCACCAGACCCACTTGGTTCTTGGGAAGCGAAGAGGATTCCCATCAGGTAATGTTCCATCTCTGTCTGCGAGTAAGAAGAAAAATGGTCGGTTTTTCCGATATTTTTTTTCTGCTAGCCTATTTATTTCAAATTGAGAAAAAAAGGTACGTTATTAAGCATACATCAAACTTATTTCGTGTTAATTTTTATTTAAAAATAAATGTTTTTGATCAATAACGTTATTGAGGTATAATAGAGCCTCTGTATAAAAAATGTCGTCCAATGGCCGGAACGATAACCAGACAATGGTTGGTCCGAAAAATAAAAATCGAAAAGTTTTACCATTTGTATAAATGTAGTTCTCGTTGCTGGTAGTAGTACAGTCGTGCTGTATATTGGAATCGGAAAAATGAGAAGGCTAGTTTTTTGACAGGTGATTTTGTCGGGTGCTAAAACCAAGTTTGCCTAAAAATCGGGGTGTAGGGTTTTTTTAAGGGATGGGGGTGGATTAATGCTAAACTACAACCCCCACGAGGTCGGCGCCGGGAGGCAAAATGTTCAGAAAAGTCCGGGTTTTATTTTTGTCCACAGCGCCGAAGTCGTGAAAGTTCATTTTGGGGGTGAAAAAGTGGGGTGAAATTTTGAAAAATCAGTTTTCATTCGATAACTCTTTAGGAAAAATTCACACAATTTTTGTTCAAATGGGAATGTTGTAGCCCTTGAAAAGACGCGTCGATCGAGTATTTGATCATCCCTCTCCAATAATATCTTCACCCCCGGAAAAATTGTTGAAAAATTAACAAAAAAAACTGAATAACTCAAAAACAATCGATTTTTCGGGGATGGTTTAAATGTAGGAAATGTAGAGAATAATTTTCTCTATATTTTCGTTCTTATGGACCACTCTTGAATTTTGCTTTTTCGAACCCCTCTCAGGGGTGGAAAATTCATAATGAAATTCTGGAAAAACTATTGACCGAAAATAAAGAGATACGAGTTTGGCGCTGTGGACATAAATGTAGCTGAGGGTTCAAGCTACAAATTCTTCCACGGCGGCGAATTCGTGCGGTCAATAGTTTTCCCAGAATTTCATTTTGAATTTTCAACCCCCAAGAGGGGTTGGTAAATAAAAATTCAAGGGTGGTCCATAGCACCGAAAATATAGAGAGAATTATTCTCTACATTTCGCACATTTGAACCATACCCGAAAAACCGATTGTTTTTTAGTTATTCAATAAACAATTTTTTTTTGTTTTTTAACCATTTTTTTTGGGCTGAAGATATTATCGGAGAGTGATGATCAAACACTCGATCGACGCGTCTTTTTAAGGGCTACAACGTACCCATTTGAGCAAAAAGTGTACAATTTTTTTCTAAAGAGTTATTGAATTAAAACTGTTTTTTCAAAAATTCACCCCACTTTTTCACCCCCAAAATGAACTTCCACGACTTCGGCGCTGTGGACAAAACTAATGCCCGGATTTTTCTGCACATTTTGTCTCACGGCGCCGACCTCGTAGGGGTTGTAATTTGGCATTAATCCACCCCTATCTCCTTTTATTCCCTAAAAAAAACCCTACACCCCGTTGACATTAAGTTAAGACATTAGTTTTTTTTTAATTATGCATATGAGGCATTCCACGTCACTTCAGCCAGTAAAAAAAACCACAAATAATTTTGAAAAATCGAGTTACTTTATTGAAAAATAGTCACCAAGTGTCGACATTTTTTTAAAAACTCTGACGTTTTTTCTCGTTGATTACCATTTTTTAACATTTTTCCATTCAAACGGCTGTATCTTTGGCAGGATTTGACGTATTTACATTCGTAAAAAACGAAAATATGCGTCTTTTTATAGCCTTCCAGAAAAAAAAAATAATTTAGATTTATTGAGCAAGTCGCACGTCCGTTGCAGGGCAAAATATGCAAAAACATTTGTCTTCCTCAAGGAAAGACACTCGTTATTTTATTTTTAAGAATTTCCTCGAATTGTGAATACGAAAAACGGATTTTTGGTATTTTTTATTTTATGGAATTCCTAAACACTGTGAAGTAAGAGCTATTTTTATTTTTAAATTTTTTTATTAATATTCGATTGAAGAGTTTGGAGCACTCGCTGTATGTTTACCAGGTTTTTGAAATACATATGACATATATGTCATGGAATGCTCCACACTCATTGGAATGCTCCACACTCTTCAATCGAATATTAATTTTAAAAAATTATTAAATAAAAATAGCTGTTACTTCACGATGTTTAGGAATCCCATAATATAAAAAATACCAAAAATCCGTTTTTCGTATTCACAATTTTGGGAAATTAAAAAAAATAAAATAACGAGTGCCTTTTCGTTTTTTACGAATGTAAATACGTCAAACCCTGCCAAAGATACAGCCATTTGCATGGAAAAATGTTAAAAAATGGTAATCAACGAGAAAAAACGTCAGAATTTTTTTAAAAATGTCAACACTCACTCGCAATTATTTGACAGAATTTTTCCAAATTTCGCAAACATATATTTCAGAATGTTAAAATTGAGTACGAGGTTTGACCGTTTGCGAAGAGAACGAAATTTACGTGTTTTTCAATAAATCTTATAGGCCCATGACATTTTATCGAAAAAAAATGCTTTCACGGTAGTCAATAATTCTTAAGGTGATAGATTCTGCAAAAAGGTGCATTCAAGAGGTGTTATTTTATTTTATTGCTGTAAGTCACTAATTTTCCCGCGGAGAAACAACGTTTCTGTATTTTTATATTAACAAGTACAGCCAATGACATGTACAAAAACGAAAACGGTTGTACAGATGGGCGGTAGTGCGTTTCACAAGAAATGGGGCGTCCACGAAGGTGTTAAAATGATGGTAGCAACTACCCTACTTTCTGGACAAACCGATCAATCGAGTACGTCGCCATCAACGAAATCAGGGATGATCGAAAAGATCGACGGAATGGCCGATAACAACTCGGGCAAATCGGCTGGTCGGAATAATGTGCTCAGTGTGACCACGAATGCAACAAATTTTCCAAGGTCAGTAACCATGCCAAAACGACTTACTCTCAGTTGAAGAAAATTGGGCGAAGAAAAAATTAATTTTGCTCGTAATAATTCGTGCTTTAGCTACCTTTAGACGAGGACAAAAATTGCTAATTTTCATTTTTCAAAGGAAACATTTCTTCACCATTGTTAAGACTTAGGGTATGTTTTGTTACTACTTTTGGCTGTTACATGGTGTTTTTTTTTATTTATCTTTAAAAATAGCGAAGGCACGGCACGGTTTTCTAAACGGGTTGTGGCGGGTATTATCAGACGGCGTGACACGTAGCGTCGGCGAGATTATTCTGAAAAGAAGCCAACGAAGATTCTTCTTTCATTAATACATACGCAGAATATGAACCACGAAAAAGTGTGAAATGTTAAAAATCGATGAAATGGTAGACTTTGATACAAAAAAAAAAGAATTTTCTGAAAAAAATGGTTGCATTTTGCAATAAAAAAATACTTTCTTTTTTAATTTACAATAACATTTAGGGTCATGTTTTAGACAATAAGATTAGAACGATTTATACCAAATGTCATCAGAATCAGTTCATTAGTTTTTTAGTTATATGTCACGCCAGTTTTGAAAATGTAGCTTAAATGAGATTTTTAAAGATTTGACAATCTCTTCTAAAATGGGGGCCATTTTTAAATATTAATAAAAAAATACCATGTAACAGCCAAAAGTAGTAATAAAACATACCTTGAGTCTCAAAAATGGTGAAGAAATCTTACTTAAAAAAAAATCATGAATATCAGCAAATTTTTCTCCTCGCCTAAGAGTATCTCACCCCTTAGGGGAAGGTTTTGCCTTGTTGAGCCAAAAAATGTTCGATTTTTCACCAATTTTTTATGCGAAAAGTATTAAATATAGAATGTTGATATTTGGTATGGTGACTAAGCGGTCTTTATTGAACATCAAAATATTTTTTAAAGTTTGACAAAACATGGTGGTGGGGGTGGGATGAGCCACGTATGTCGGTGCGCGGGCGATGACATTCTTCGCTTGCGCGAGTCCTAAGTCCCGGACAAGTGATCTAAAGCAAAAAATCAAAGATATTTTTACTTTGTACAATATTGTGTATAAATTGACGTAGAATCAACAAAAAAATTGAAAAATAAAAAAATTGTGAGCAAAAAACTGAGAAAATATTTGGGAAAAAAACAAACTTCCTTCCGAACGCTCACTATTTTTTTATTTTTCAATTTTTCTTCTTGATTCTAGGAAAAAATATTCATTTTTCACTAAATGGCGGACAGTCAAAGTTAATGGTTCGATTTTAACGAAAAAAACGGCCGTTTTTTGGCTATAAATCGGCCATTTTTTTTCGAAAAAAAAAATCGAACGATTAAAGACTACATTTTTATGTATTAAATAAGCCTGCAAAATTTCAAGAAGATCGGTTCATTAGTGTTCGAGTAATCTTGGTCACCGACTTCAGAAATGCCATTTTCAGAAAAACGCGTTTGAAGTTTCTCTTTCAACGCTCTTTCAACGCGGATTCATCTCTTTCAACGCTCATATCTCAGTCAATTTTGTTCGGAACGACTTGAAATTTTCAGGACATATTCTCAGATACTTATACTTAAAAAAAATGCAATAAAAAAAATCGATTTTTTCAAAATCGCAAGTGGGGGTGACCCCTTAATGAAACAAAGACGAAAATTCTTCTCATCTGAAGCAATGAAAAATCCACTATAGTGACATTGCAAAAAAAATTAAGGGGTGAACCACCCCTAGAGATTCCTTTTTTCGAGGGGTGGTTTCACCCCTTGAAAGCGTTTTTCCGCCGATAAAAAAATACGTATCGCTTACTTATCGGCGCTTTATAACATATGCAAATTTCAACAAAATCGATGGGTGTCACCTGAGGGATGTTTCTTGTCAGTGAAGTTATTGAGTACCTACATCCGTTTGATTTTAATGACAGCAGTTTTGTTAAATAAAGCTGGAAATTCGATTTTAAAAGAGGCTACAGATTTTTTCTATCGCTTTTTTTCGGATGACACGAGTGATGGAAATTTCACAGATCCGAATCGTCAGCGAATGAGATGACAAGTCCGATACGCTTGGACATATTGGAATCACCCAATCCTAAGCAACCACTGGGACGCCAGAAAAATGTCGATCAAACGACATCCCTTATGTCACCGATGTCGCCGTCACAATTTCCGATTGGAAGCGACGACTCGAGTTCACCGGCCGTTAGTTCGATATCGTCACAAATCACAAGTACCGACAATGGTCAGCATCCGGTATGGCTTGCACCATTGCCACAACCGACTATGATTACTCCTTTGGTCGAGAGATTGCTTCCAGTAGGCAACACCATCAGCCGCGCTGGTGGTAAATAAATAAATTACTCAGCACTAAAACAATACTAGGTTCAATAAAAGCAAAATAAATATATCGGTAATTATGCTATTTTCAGCATTTATTTATTATTTTTATGCCGAGCTAATTGTATTCGACTGAAATGGTTGTTTTTGCTTCTTAGACGTTGCAAAAGTGACTGACAAATAATTTTATTTGACTTACAAAGTTTCTCAGAGAGAAAGCTTTGCGAGCGAAATAACATTACATCGAAAAAGCAATTTGCATTATTCTAGTTTTCGTCTGTGTGGAAGGAACATATTGTGTCATTAACTGAATATGAATTTCCGTTGATTGAAATATATTTTTTATATTCATGTGAAGGTCAAAATAATAATATCGATGAAGCCAAGCAACAATAATTTTGATTCATCGAAAATAATTTAAATTGTTGCTTTTCTCAGCTCAACGAAGTACTCAACGAATCCTCAGATGTGAAGACACATACGGATCCCCAGAGTCACCCTTGTCGAAAATGGACGTTTTGACAGTCAGTGAGTCGATGCCTCGTATAGTCGAACTAGCTTTACGCCCGCGGCTTCGTTCGCGTGGACTTGTGTTGAATGCTCCTTAAGGGGTTAGGCCACTCTAGAGGCCGAAACAATAGGCTTTATGGGAATTTTTTTTCATATAAAAACTACAAAATAAATCGAGATTACAAAAAAGGGTGTTTATTATACATATCAGTGACGGTATACAATAATTTTTTTAAGCGGTTAATTTCAGAATGACGGCTGTGCAGCGTTTTTGCGATGACTTCTCCGTTTTTCCCGGGTCCACGACCGGACAAACAGCTCCTGTAATTTTTTAATTATAATGAGCCAATTAATTTTTTTCGATTATATATAATAACCGCTATAGAAGTACATAGGATTTTTTCGATATATTGATTTTTGGCCGAATAGCGCACTTCTAAAGTGGAAAGTGAAAAATTTGCTTAAAAAATCGTCAGATAATTGTTAATCACAAATGAACTATGCAATATAAAAAAAAATCCTACGTACTTCCATAGACAATGTGTTTTTCAAGATATATTCAACATTTCAAGTGAATCGGTTGAAAATTGTCTGAGTTATGTTTCCAGCCGTCTTTAAAAATGCAGTTTTGAGATAAATGCTGCACAGCCGCCATTTTGAAATTAATTGGTTTGAAAAAATGTTGGTATACAGTCACTGATATGTATGATAAACACTCTGTTTTGTCATCTCGAATTATTTTGTCGTTTTTCTGAAAAAATCCCCAAAAAGCCTATTTTTTCGGCCTCTAAAGTGGCCCAAGGCCTTAAGGGGAGATATACACCTAGGAGCCGGAAAAAGGTCATTTTTGTGAATTTTTTCAAGGAAAACTATCTAAATTTCGGATTCGGGTTTCAATTACCTAAATCAAGTAAATCAATCAATCATTTCAATTATCTATCATACGAGGATATTGTATGATCCTTGGAGCGTCGTGAAAAAAACTGCGTATACGGTACCCACTGGCGTTTCTTCAAAAATCATCTGAAAAAAAACCAAAAAGATTATTAAATTAGATACTATAATCTAGTACTTGTCATAGTCGATTTTGAAAATATCGATTTATGACCAAGCGGCGGACGTTTGAACATAAATAGTGATTTTTGGGCAAAAAAATAGTCATTATTTTGCCTATAAAACAAAAACTAAGTAACGGAAGAAAAAATCCTATGACAAGTACTAGATAATGGTGTATAGAATAACCACAAAGAACCTCAAGGCAATGGGTTCATTGGTTTTCGAGAAATTTTGGGTACCGATTTGAAAAACGTGGTTTTGAGAAAAACGCGTTTGAAAATTAGGTAATGAATAAATCATGAAATTTGTCAACTTACATGGAATCGTTGATACCAGGCCCATAATGTAGGTCTTCTACGGTCGACGGAATGTTCATAGGGGGTCGGGATGAAATTTCGAACTTTGAATGATCAGAACGCTCAAAACTCCGAAAGAATACTACCCCGAAAGATCAAAACTCCGAAAGAATTTTACACGAAAGACTGAAACTGCGAAAATCAAAATAATTTGGCTATGGAAGTTTTAGAAGTTTCAAAATTTGCAATAAATCGACGAATTATTTAAAGATTTGTTTTTATTATGAAGCCATTTTACGTCAATTTTGATATTTGTCTAGATAATGTTATACGTTCTACATAATTTACAGTCAATTGTGTAGACTTTCGCTGGCACGATCGTGACGAAACTTGTAATTTCGAAACATTAAAATTAGAAATTTTAAACCCTGTTTACACAGTTCACTGTAAGTGATATAAAACGTATAACATTATCTAAACAAATTTCAAAACTGACGTAAAATCACTTCTTAATAAATAAAAATTCTGGAAATAATTCGTCGATTTATTGAAAATTTTGAAACTTTTAAAACATCCATAACCGAATTATTTTGACGGGGTTCAGATTTTCGGAGTTTTGGTCTTTCGTGTAAAATTCTTCCGGAGTTTTGATCTTTCGGGGTAGTATTCTTTCGGAGTTTTGAACGTTCTGATCATTCGAAGTTCGGAATTTCATCCCGGCCCCATCTTGAATTTTGGAACATTAAAATTAGGATTTTCAAACCGTCGGAGCATTCAAAGTTAGGAATTTCAACCCGGCCCCGTTTCATTAAGGAACATGTAGAATTGTGTTGAAGAGCATTAACGCTAAGTTTCAAGTAAATCTGAACAGATATTTCTTTTACCATACAAACGTTGCTACCCCCTTTTCCCCCTTAAAGATTGAATTTCCAAAAACGCTAAAATTTCATCAATTGTGTCTAGAAGTAGTAATACAAATTTTCAAGTAAATTTGACCCGATTTTTTCAATTTTCCGTTCAACCTTTGCCACCCCCTTTCGTTTAGGCGTTGAATTTCGAGAAAAAAAAACACTAAAATACATGTTTTACTAATTGTGTTGTGCTTAAATACTAAGTTTCGAGTAAATCTACTGACCGGATTTTTTAAATTATAAATATATACAAACTTTGTCACTCTCTTCCCCCCCCCCCCCCTTAGGGGTTGAATTTCTAAAAACGCTGAAATACGTGTTTCATTAATTGTGTCAAAAAGCACGAATACCAAATTTCAAGTAAATCCGACCACATTTTCTTTGAATTTCCATACAAACTTTGCTACCACTTTTTTCCCCTTAAGGGCTTAGGCCACAGTAACGGGTATAAAGTCATGTGCGAATTTAACAATTTTTTCGTATGAAAAAGTGATTCACTCATAAAATTAATTACACATCTATTTAGTATGAATATCAAGCTGTTATAATTTTTTTTCGATGTACAAAATGGCCGTCTACTAATATTTTCTTTTATTATCTTTTTTTAGGCGCTCCGCGGCGTGACATTTAGCATCCACAATTTTTTTACCTGGAACAAAAAAACAAAAATTCTCGTCAATCTACATTAGAATACCTAGAAAAGTACGTGCGGAATAAAAAAAATATTGTTTTATTCCAAAGTTGTAGGTATTTGAATGAATTTTCAGTGAAAAAATTTCGTAAAAAACTGCTCATAAAATGAAAAGTTTTCGATTAATCAGAAATTCCGTATGTTCTTCTCTGCGAAATGCAATTAGGAACATAACTTTTAAATTTGAAGTAAATCGAGTGAAAATTGTTGAAGTTATTTGTCACGCCAATTGGAAAAAGCTGTTTCGAGAAAAACGCGTTTAAAGTGGGCTTACGTTATACGCTCAAAGTCGGTGAAAAAAAAATGTTCTTTCTATAAATCGAATAGTAACTTATTCCTATAATAATAAAGCACCGTTTTAGCGAGAAAAAAAATCGTTTTTTTGAAAATTCTTCTGTGGCTTTAGCCCTTAAGGGGGTTGATTTTCTCAAATTCCCTTCTTAGTGGGTGCTTACGTCACGAAAGGAACCTACCGTCCAAATTTCATGTCATTAGCTACAGCGGTTTTGGCCCAGCGTTGATGAATCAGTCAGGACATGTTCTTTTATATGTATAGAATATTGAGATTAATGAGCTGCTTATAAAAATGAAAAGAAAGTGATTTGAAATGGCCCGTTATTTTCCAACCACTAATGCAGAAATTATGGAGGCTTTCCCTCTATTCTAAAACTAGCCCATATTTTTTCACAAGTAATTATTATCAATTTGTACGAGGTATTTTAATGGGCAAAAAATATCTACAGATTCGTCGTTCGATCAAGATAGCGAGACTTGCGCATCGAGCGATATAACGAGTCCGCGAAGTATATCGCAACTCGAGTTTCCAATGCCCGAAAGACTTTTGCCCGTGGGGCCTCAGAGAGAATACGTTTCCGGTCTCATCGAGAGAGTTAGAGAAGCCCTGGGTGTACCGGAACTGGAAGGTAAACGAATTTTTAATCCTAATTAACAAGGACAAGAGTGTGTCAACACAGAATGGATGCATCCAGATATTGCTTACTGTATAGTATACAGTTCTTCATTTCCGAGTAGACCCTTGCGGGTTTTTTACACAGTCCCCTCATTACATTGTACATTGATGCCTTTTTTCACGTTTCCTTTTTTTTTGTTAACATTTATCTTTCCGTCTTTTTCTCCTTTATGCTTCCTTCCTTACCATGCATTCGAAGGCTATCACATACTCGCACAATTCTTTGATCGGTTTCCCTCTAATTTGTTTATTAATTTTTCCTTCAGTGCCTCTCCCTTGTAGCCTCTTCGCCACTTTTCCAAACCATCTACGACTTCCTCGTTCATTTTTAGAGTTCCGTACCCAAAGGGCAAAACGGAAGCCTTTTATTGTCACTCTCCTATCTGTCCGAATATTGATCAGAAATTCAATAAAATTACTTTTCACGGGGGCCCGGTACATGAAAAAGGAGCGGTAAAAATTCTTACCCCGGCATTTGGGGTGTCATTTTTTAAAGCTCTTGAGTGGAGTACAAATATATTTGTTTTTGTTTTTTATCTTCAAAAATAAAGAAACGGCGGGCCGTCAAAGTTGTCAGTTTTAGACAATTTTTGTTTTAATTTAATTAGTATCAATTGTTTTATTTTTGTTACAATTTTGTTCGTCTATCTCAGAAACTAAACTAGCTAGGAATTTGGCATTTCTGTATATTGGGTACCATATACTGTATTTAAAAAACAAATACTGAAAACGCCGATTCATAGTGTAGTATATATAATAATTCATTGTATACATAATACAAATAATAGTAAGTATACGAACTCTCAATTTTATTCCATCCTTGTTGTATTTCCTGGTCGTTTTTTGTTCGTATAGCTCTTCCGATAACTTTTCTTATTCCCTCGATATCTTCGTCTCTTGGCCTTTGCCAT
The DNA here is from genome assembly GCA_963210295.1 of Ophion ellenae. Classification (NCBI taxonomy): domain Eukaryota; kingdom Metazoa; phylum Arthropoda; class Insecta; order Hymenoptera; family Ichneumonidae; genus Ophion; species Ophion ellenae. Next base: position 29,106,693 of record OY723390.1, on the reverse strand, counting down.
ATTGCTCCCACTCCTACCTTCTCCATACCTTCATTTCCAGTCCCCATTTGGATGGATTTGCATTCAATATTGCTCTGGCTTCTTCTTTCATCCGGTATTTTCATTCAGATTCCTCTCACTGTTATTTTTGCGCAATGGTTTGCAAAAAAAAATATTTACTCTTCTTCCCCAGACTTGACTTCGCACTCGACTATCGACGGGGGCGGGGAGGAAAAGGAGACTTTGAACACTCACAAACAGGACAGCATTACTTCAGAGATTATGGTAGGTTCATTCCTTGGGTAATAGAAAATTCGACAAAGATCCAAAAACGTTCGGAACTTTCATATTTATTTCATTCGTATAAATTTCATAATCGTATTTATTGTCGTATTTATTTCATAAAAACAATTATCCTTAAGAGGGAATGTTGCTTACTGCGAGTCATTTTTGTTCCCCAGCGAAGTAAATTGCACAGCTGGCACTCTCAAACGAGCCTGATCATTCGAATTGTATTTTTTGTTCCCTTGATGTTTGAGCGGTCCAATTTTGTCAAATGACAGTTTATGATTTTTTTTCCAATCAACCTCAAAAAAAGCATACGAGGTATGAATGAATTGCGTAAATGCTAATTTTTCATAAAGTATTCAATTAAAAGGCAAAATTATGCATTTTAATATTTTTATTACGTGAATAAGAAAAACTTTTGTGCTACTACTAACTTGAAAAAGTATAACATTATCGATGATTATTATGAAAAAACTGCGTCAGCGAATGTTTTATACAAGTCAGAATGAAATTTTGATCCATTTATAATGATGCTTATTTATATTCATGTCACGAGATTATTTATTATTACCATTAATTAATATTGAGTGTTGCCGAAATACGGCCATTTCGCGGCAGCAATGTTCTTCATTCGCTAGCCAAGATTCGCAATCTTTCATCAACCGTTGATGGTTCAATATTGAATATGTATGGTTTACGATGGGCAAGATGGGTTTTTTTTTCAAAATGTGTACAAAGGATTAGCTTGCGTTATTTCTTTGTTGGAAATGGTTTATCTTGGTGCTAAATAACCAAAAAAAATTATATCATCCGTGAACGTCTTGCCCATCTAACCGCACGTAAAATGACATGCATTAAAATATTTGTTACCTCTGGTGGCTTGTGGTGAAAAAATTTCGAAAAATTCGTAAAGACTCAGTATCGTTTAGACACTAAAATATATTTTTTTAAATGCAATCTTGGATTGTGGTTAACGCTACAACCTTCTTAAATTTTTTTACGCATATCCTGCCAACAGTCTGCATCAAATTTGGTGCCGAGCACTGAGCATCAATCTAGTAGATCGACGAGTCCGAGGCGATTGATAAAGCAAGTGGCCCTCGAATCTCCACCGCCAGCGATTGAGAGCGATGATTTTTACTTCCGACTCCTCGAGCACGAAAGGAGGTCCAAACTCAAGGATCACTCGCGCATGCAACGGGACAGAACTCGAAGATTGGGAACTGGCTCTGGACATCACGTTATCGGCCATACGAAACGAATGGATTCATGGCGAGCTATCAATTTCATAATTCACTATTTTTTCACTTTCGAAACCGTCAAACTTAATCGAATTTTCTCATTTGCAGGACTGGACCACAAACTCAGCCGAATTTCGATACTGTGGCCCAACAAGCTTGTCATGCGGATTTCAACCTGAAGCAGAGTTTGTTCCGTACCGGGGAAGATTGTATTTACGAGAGGTAATATTTTTGTTATGAATCAATACGAAATAATTCTTTACTGAGAAAAGAAAATCATTGAATGTGCAAAATGCATTTTGTTGTCTCGAAATTTTGTTGCTTTAACAGTTGCTCAGACATGCTAAATAAGCTACAATCAGTTAGATTGACAAAACGTGTTTTATGCCAATCAATAATCAAGTTGAACGTATTTAAAGATACATTTTGTTAAACCAACTGAATTTTGCATGGATGAACGATTTTTTTTCAGTGTTGATAAATCATTCTTGAAGCGCCTTAGGGCTCGAACAACCGGTTGATTTTCTATATTTTTTCTGATGAGAGTATTGGAATGTCGAGATCGGGATTGTACACACTACTAGGGGTCTTCTCACTTTAGACGCTATAAAAACGGCTATTTTCATGAGTTTTTTGATAGGTTCATATTATAGATATTGATATAAAAGTTATTACACCTAATAAATACACTTTCAAAATAAATTGAAAAAAATGTATGTATTTACGTAATCCAAACAAACTTTAAACGCGTTTTTCTCGAAACAACGTTTTTCGGCGGCTCGTTGATAAAATATTCGCAACTACTAAACCGATCCTTATGAAATTTTAACCACATATCCTTTAACTATAGCTATAGTGCATATCAAGGATTTTTTTTAAATTTTGATAATTACTTTTTTTACCAAAAACGGTAAAAAAAAACACGTTTTTTTTATGTCCGCCATTTTGTTATTTTTGCATAAATAAAAAATCGTATGATATGCGCTATAGCCATTAACATACTGAATCTACAACCGTTTGATTTTTTTATTTCGGATGATCCATCTCCGAGATGTCATCAACAGCGCAGATCTACAATTTTTTTAGGACATTTTTTTAACGGCCATTTTCGTCTATAAATAGTGATTTAAATAAATTTAAAAAAAACTTTTTTATCTATTCCGAAAGTGTATTTATTAAGTGTAGCATCTTTTATATCAATATCTATATATATATAAACCTATCAAAAAAATCATGAAAATAGCCTTTTTCAGCGTCTGAAGTGAGAAAACCCCTTAAGGCGTTACATATATGTAGCTCACCGAAAAAAAAACACTTTTTGGGCGTTTTTTGAAGTACTGATAAAGCAGTGAAAATGAGGTTTGGAAAGTTTGATCTAATGTGTTTACGTATACAAAAAAAAGTTATGAAAACAAATCGAAATCGTGGCTTGGTCGTAGCTACACTAAGAGCGTCTTTTTAAGGGGCTTTTACAGGAGGACGCAGAACTTTATGCATTAGCACCTTGAACCAAAAAAAATGTCCGTCATTTACATTAGTTTTACTAGCGAAGTACACTCGATTATTAAAAAATATACATTTTGGCCCACATCGCCATCATCTTGAATACATTTTTTTGTTTAAAAAATAGGCTGTTTTGTGCGTTTCGGAGCACTCGAAGGCGCTTCGAAAGATGAGCTCTAAAAATAGAAATAAAAATTTCGCGTATGATTGCTTTTGCATATCATTCTTGTGATATCTATAGATCATTTAATCCAATAAAAAAACGGTTTTTCTACGCAGATGTAACGCTACTTATACATATTAATACATATTCTTGCCAAGTTTAAGTTTTTTTAGTGAAAAATGTTCATAAACAATGAAGTTATTATTAATTGAACAAAGTGTCACCTTTGCTTTATGCCCAATCGGTGTAGGTCGTTCTAGCAACTAGGGTGATCTAAAAAAAAATTACTTTTAGAGTAATAAAAAAACATTGGTATGGCTGGATATTATTTGTAAAATTTCGAAAATCACAAAAATGGCGAGGTGTACGAAAAAACTTTCGATCTTCGACCAAAAATGAAGCTCTAATTTTTTGTCATTAACAAATGGATAAACATACAAAAAAAGTTATCAGCTCATACCATAAAAAATGTTTGAAACTATGCTTTGTCCGAGTTTTAAGTGAGTCGGACGCAGAAACACGCAGAAAAAGGGCACTTATGAGAATTTCTACAAAATCTTTATTGTAAATTTAAGGTAAAAACCCTATGAAACTATACAGTGAAAAAAATCATTTTTTAAAAATATTAAGCATATGCAAACCGCGTAAGACATGTAAAATTCCATATGGGCCAAAATTTTGCACAGCCTCTATGACATAGACCACGACAGATATTATTCTAGCTGTATGTTTGCTATCATATAAATTTATCTGCAATAATATAATCGATTTGAACTTACGTTATATTATGATCTATTATTTTTTATGTTGCATATATGCACGAGATGAAACTTTATATTTTGTCCGATGAATTTACGAAATTTCAGATGTTCCGAATGCGGTACCATAAAGGAAGAGTATTCGGACGAAGAACTGGGACTTTGTATTATAACTTTGGGCACTTTTATACATCGCGAGCCCGCACTCGCTGCACCCTTACTGCCGGAAATTCTCACAATTGTTACAAAGTACGTCACGGTAGGCCTGCATGGACCAAATAATTGGCCTTTAAATTACGTGCTACAAAAATTACCTGATTGTTTATTTCTCCACCGAAACTGTATGATTTCTAATTAATACATTTTTAAATTATGACACGTATTTTCTCATGTGCCCAAATCGACATTCATACGTGTACGTACACATGTGTTTTTCAATCACCACATTTACGAGAATTAAGGGGGGAGATACCTTTAGGCGAGGAAAAAATGGCTGATATTCATGGTTCTTTTTAAGAGGTAAGATTTCTTCGCCATTTTTGAGACCTAGGGTATGTTTTATTAGTAGTAATTATTTATTAGTAGTATTTATTTATAGGGTATACTTTTGGCTGTCACGTAGTATTTTTTTTAGTTAATTTTTTTTAATGGCGGAGGTAAGTATAACAGGTAGGTATAATGTTGTCGGACGGCGTGACACGTAGCGTCGGCGGGATTAATCTGAAAAAAAAACAACGAAGATTTTTCTTTCATTAACACTCATACGCAGAATATGAACCAAGAAAAAGTGATAAATGTTGAAAATCGATGAAATTGTACGCTTGGAGACAAAAAGGTTGAAATTTCCGAAAAAAAATGTTACATTTAGCAAAAAAAAAAAAACTTTTTTGGTTTCAAAAACATTTAGGGCCATATTTAGACACTAAGGTTAGAAAGATTTATACTAAATTTCATCAGAATCAGTCGATTAGTTTTTTAGCTATACGTCACGCCAGCTTCGAAAATGCAGATTAGAAGACCGTGCTGTACCTTCTCCATTTTTAAAGTTTAATAATAAAAAAATAACTCTAACAGCGAAAAGTCGTAATAAAACAAAGCCTAAGTCTCAAAAATAGTGAAGAAATCTTTCCTTTAAAAAAAATCATGAAAAACAGCAATTTTTTCCTCGCTTAAGGATAAGCTGCCCCCTTAACATTACATTTTCAAACGCCTCGTTTTAATTGCAGAGTCGCGCTTAACGCGATGTATCCATGGCAAAACGAAACAAACATGCATCTCCCAGGCGGTGCAGTGAGCGTGGCTCATCAATTCCTCAGATGCGTCTTGCACCAACTAGCACCAAATGGCATTTTCGTACAAATGTTCCAAACCCATATCAACGGTAATTCATATTTGTATATTTATATATCAACCCTTGTTAACTATACAACGTAAAAAATTGAAAATAGTTGACTTTATGGCAGGTTTTAATAAATAAATAAAAAAACACGTATTATTTCGTTTTTGAAGAATTTCGATTGGGAGGCCTAGTTATAAAGCAATAAAGGAAGTGTGACAGACATGTTACATTTTGTCGTAAGATTCCTTTATGACGTACGGAAAGCTATGAACCAAGTTGTTTCGCTTGTTGTGGCAATAAGCCATGCCACATTTTTTACACGATTGGGGTAGAATATCCATAAGTCGAATTTCCATGACCGAATATCCATAAGTACGAGTATCTATGAGTCGAATATCCATAAGTCAAATATTCATAAATCGAATATCCAGAAGTCGAATATCCATAAGTCAATATCCATAAGTGAATATTCATAAGTCGAATATCGATAAGTACGAATATCCATAAGTGAGTATAGAGTAGAAATAAGTTCCAGAAATGGCGGGAGGTAGAGAAAAAGTGAGTATAGAGGGAACCCAAACAAGCTCACTTATCTCGACCTCCCGCCATTTCTGGCACTCATTACTATCTATACCCACTTATGGATATTCGACTTATGTATATTCATACTTATGGATATTCGTACGTATGGATATTCGTACTCATGGATATTCGACTTATGGATATTCGTACTTATGGATATTCGTACTTATGGATATTCGTACTTACGGATATTCGTACTTATGGATATTCACTTATGGATATTCACTTGTGGATATTCGACGACAGTGTTTTCACACACCGTTTATCGATTTGGTATTTTCTTTTATTTTCGCAAACTTTACGCACACTCGAATCTTGCAATCTAGCTATAAGTGCACGTGATATAAAGGGTGACCGTACGTCGACTATTCCCTAAGAATCTACGTTTTTTTCTTCAAATTTACATATCAGCTTATTTTATTTATTGATTACGTAACCAGTGCGATGGTCTAGTGGTCAGCGTGCTCGTAACTAAACCAGCGGACCGGGAGGTCCCGGGTTCGAATCCCAGTCGCGTACATTTCGTCGTGAAATGTTTTTCTTCGGCATTTCGCGGCGAAATAAGACTAGTTCCACGACTGGGGGGGGCGAACTCGATGACCGGCTGTATTGGTATAGGTTTTCCGCCGTTTCCCTAAACCCGCGGCAGAAATGTCATGATGAATATAATACAAAGGGGGAAGTCGGCTGCGGCCGCAAGAGGGGGGAACAGGGAGAAAGATGGAGAAAAAAGGAGTAAACAGTTAGAGGAAAGAAACGGTCATAATGAATGGAAAGAATGGGTAACAAACGCGAAAAGCGTGTACCTAAGGAAAAAACAAATAATATTTATTGATTATGTTTGTTGTGAAGAAACACAACGTGGAGCATTTAAATAAGAAGAATTATGGAAGAAATTTTTTCCGTAATTCTTTTGAATAAAGTTACCTAAAGAATCTAGCTGAAGAAGAAAAGTATGCATTGTGGATTTTTCTTCACTCGACTTTATAATGCAATTGCTACGATTTCTATGCTGCAGAAAAAACAAGAAAGCAGTTTTTTAAGAGTGTTGCCCAGGCCTTGCTGGATTTCAACGAACTCAACCCCATCGCACCTCTTCAGTTGTTGCTCGAGGTAAAATATTTTGATGTTAAAATTTTATAGTCCACCCAAAAAAAAAACGCTGTCAGTTCTCGGTGCATGCTGGTTTTAAAAATGAATATCGTCATTTCGATTAGTTTGCTAGAAAAGTACTCACAATTATTTTTAAAAATGTGGTTTTTTTCGCAAAATGGCATCATTTTGAGGAATTTTTTTTTCGCTCAAAAATCGCCCTCAATTTGTTCATAAAAACGAGAATTGTTGTGTGAGAAGAAAGAAAAATCGTGCGTACTTCTTTAGAGAATCTATCTAACACAGAACATCACTTAAGTGATGTCGCCCACCGTCGATTTTGTTGGAACTCATATATGTGATAAAGCATTGGAAACTGCTAGACACGTATTTTTTTTGTTTGCGGAACAGCGATTTTTAAGGGGGGGAAACCACCCCTCGAAGAAAGGCGTGTCGAGGGGTGGATTTGCAGTTTCACCCTGAATTAAACAAAAACCAAAATTCTTCTAAAGTGCAGCAATGAAAAATCGACTATAGAATAATCGAAAAAATTCAATTAAGGGGTGACACGTCTTTATTTGAGGGGTCGTTTTCCCCCTTGAAACCGTTTTTCCGCAGATATAAAAAATACGTGTCTCAGTTTTCAACGCGTCATCACACATATGAGTTTCAACAAAATCGAAGGCGGACACTTGAAGGATGGTCCTTGTTAAGCCAATAAAACTAAAACAGACAACTTTTTTTTGGCTCCGTTGTAACGCCTAACTTTACATTGTTTCCTTATTTTATTCGGAATTGAAATATTCATTCGTCGTACCAAAAGATTTTACAGAAGTGAGCAAACAAATAGCAATTTATGTTTTCCCATCTTATGGCGATCGTTGAGAAAGTCCAATCTTTTTTTGCATCTCTCAAATGGCAAGAATTTTTTGTTGTCACGCTCGACGTTCCATCGCGGACATAATACGACATTTTTTTGTATTTTTAATTTCTCTTTCTGGGATACTGGAATTTTCAGACTTTAAACGGCAAAAAATCGTTGCCGATCGAGTCGTTGCCGATAATTCTGCACAACATCGCATGCTATCTCGACTGTTTGCCACTCGAGGCGGGTCTCGGACCCGGGGCAACTACTTGGAGCGGTCTATTGACTCAATTCGACGGATTATTTCGACGCATAGTTTTACTTCTCACGTCTCTCGAGGACGTCACATCGCTTCTTCGCATAATGGTGTCGATTCTGAAGGTCCCGGGGATCCAACAATCCAAGAGCCTGCTCGATCCTTTCTCGAAAGTATTGAGCTACGCCATACAAAATTCGACCATGAAATATACCTACCTGACCGATCTTTGCTATTTCTGTCATCGTGGATTTCCGCGCGATCGCGATAAGCACGTACTGGCCAGAACGATCGTATTCGAGCTCGTCCAAGCCATGAAATTCAAGACGACCATACCGGACAACAATTTTCTGCTCCTTCTGCACTTCGTTCTTCAGGTTCGATATAGTCTACTCATTACCGTTTTTCATATTTTTTTCTCCATACTAGTCTGAAAGTAGACCCGGAAGAAATTGTCTTAAGGAGGTACGGTGATTGGAGCGGGTTCAAGATAAAAGCCCGATTTTTTTTATAGCATTGTCGATACCTTCGTCCATGCGTATGCGGAGTTTCCACCCGATTTACCCTACACTTTCCGAGTTATTAATTGTTAAAGTTGGCGAATTAGTCACACGTAGACGACAAAATGTGCCTGTCCTCTCATATATCGATTTTTTTGTTCGACTTGGAGCCAAGAAACACGTAAAAAAACTGATGGTTGCGTTCGTTGAATCTTTGTGATCGATAAGGTACCTCGAATTGGAAAGCTCACCGCAGAAATAAGCAATAAATTTAGAAATAAAGTCGCAAAAACCGAAGTTTTCGGAGAGCGAGACTTCTCGTGACGTAACAGCAGCCATCTTGCTCGACATGTGGCAACGCCGGATACCCGCGCAAATTTGATTCGTGTATCGGATATCTTCAACGCGAATTAAAAATATGATTGTGCGAAGCCGTACATTTTTTGATGGATTATAAAGGGCCTTTCGTCGATATTTACTTGAAGTTCTTTTACGTACAGCAAAGGCATGGCAATTTTTCTGGCGACATGTACCTATACCACGCATCTTTATATAAATTCAGCATGGGAGAACCGCCATATAAAATAAACGTTCCTTTTTATACCTGTAAATATTGTGAAAATTGAGAAAGGGAAAAATAACATAACAATCGATGAAATATGTTTTGACTTTGGACAGATTGGACATTGGACATTGAGGTTAACTTCAACGCGACGTTTTTTATTTGCAATCGCAATATTATGTTTTCATTTTCTAATTCTTGTTCGTCAGAATCTACATTTGTCTCTAAACTGGACTTCAGGTACAATCCCGTTACTCTTTTGATAAACTTCCACAGTATTGTCATTCTCCATGTTAACCGGCTACAAAAAATAATAAGCTGGGCGCGTGGAACCGATGACAGCCACCGAAAATGCGACGATGGTAAACGTCAACGATATGGCGTACTACTGAAGCCGAGTAGTAGATTATTAAGGTTGTTTCCATATTATAAAAATAATAAGAAACTCGAAATTCAATACTTAAAAAATATTTTTCGAAAAATAGGCCATATACATATATCTAAAACGTGGCGGTATTGCGGCGTGAAATAGACTCTAAGTTCACTAGCATGGTCATCACCGTACCTCCTTAAGGTAATCCTATCGCCAGGCTTCAATCCATAGGACTTTCATAATTTTTTTTTTTTGAGATCCACTAAATATATTAGTCATCGTCTCTGTAAAATTTCATGGTCGGTTATCGACCTAATTACAGAGGAAAAAAATTGCGTATTTTTGTGACGGAATTCCGAGACGACATGCAAAAACCCAATTTCCGGTCGCTACAAAAGTGTATATAATAGTGGGAATCCGTCAGATTCTTAAAAATAATCAGATTTACATACTTAACCCTTGTAGTAATCCAATGCTGTCAGAAAAAATTACACTTATTGACCTAATTTTGATGTAATATCAAGTTTAATTTGAACTTCCGGTATTGGATTTATTGCCACTTGCTACGATAAAGAGACGTGACAGGAAGGCAACAGCTGACTGTAGTCCTAACCTCATCTCACTCATTCGAATTACCACACATATTTCATTTTTAACCGACATATTTCACCGACACAAATTTTCCACGCTTTTTACCAGTCGTGGCTCGAATACAATGCTTTATATTTCACGCACCTGACATTGTTTTGACAGATCGACGTTGAAAACCATGGAGGTTAAACTCGCCTGGTTGAGTAAAAAGAGACGGAGATAGAACCAATGTTGCCGAATATCAAACCTAGAAATACTGCGCGAATCGTTGGAATAACTATTTTTCATTTTTCTAATTAAATGTCAATATTCATTAAACAATTTACACATGAACATTTTTAGTTATTACAATTTTTTTTTTGCATATGTTAAAAATATAAATTGTACAAGACTCAAGTATGATCAGTTGTATGACTAGTGTTAAGCGATAGGACTGCCTTAACGCAAGAAATTACTGTAAACAGGACGTGGGTGGGAGCCTACCAACGACGATCGCAGTCGAAAATATGCATACCGAAGTCTCGCCGATTTACAACACCAATGCTTCGGAATCACTGCGATCTCAAATTTGCGACGTACTCGATTTTCTCTCCGATTTTCATACTCTCAGCAAGATCAAGGTAAGCCTACAGCAAGATCCAGCAGGTGTAGTCGTGCCCAAAAGATTCAATTTAGAGATCATCACAGTGTAACGGGTCGAAGAATAGCTGATTTTCGCGATTTTTTTTTTTCGATGGGTAAAATACGCTAATCAGTCTGATTTTTTATGACAAATCAAAGCGCTCATGAAGAACAGAAAATAAAATTTTAAACGTTTGATTTTATTTCTTTTGTTACATTTTTTAACGGTGGAAAATGTTTTCGAAAAAAAGGTGTCCTCACGGTGTAAACAGTTATGGCCGTAAATATTATCCGAAACAAAATTTGTAAAAAAGATTATTAATCAGTATGAAAGACGCTATCTTGCTGTGAAGGTTTTTGAAAATTAAATTTGACAAAATGGCGGCAGTGTGAAAAAAAGTATCAAATTTAGCCGATTTTTTCGACAGTTTTTCGTTAAAAAAATATGAAGATTAAAAAAACTTTCGATAGCAAGATAAAGAATGACGTGAAGAATCATGTGTCAAAATTTGAGACGGATAGCTTGAAAACTCTTCCTTTGAGAGTATACACCGTTTTGAAAAACGACATTTCGAGTAAAACGCGTTTAAATTTTCGAGTGCGGAATTTTCATATAAATTGTCTACTTACGATCAATCGGCGATGCCAGGTCCATATTTCTAACCGACTATACTATCGGATAATGCAAAAAAAAATCAATTTTTCTTAAATGTTACACTGTTATGATTTACACTGTGATGATTCCTTAATGATACATTTTATAGTCTCCTAGGATCGATATCTAACAGAATTCTGGAGAATATCGGTTATTCATCCAAATACTTTTTTTTAACAATGTCAACAGACGATTAGTAAATTAGTTGATGGAACTGTTGAACAAATACTCAAAAATGCGTATTTGGCGTAATTTGCGGTGAAATGTTTCGATCATCACATTTTTGTCGGAGAATTTTCACTAAAATGTATTCAGATTCGAGCCACTGAATTAATAATTGCATAAAGACAACCTCAAAGAAAAGTCAAAAAAATAAACTTTACAATATTCACCCAAACAAACCCAAACAATTCTAATAATATGCCTAATTCGAATCGTAATAGTATTTCGAGTGGCAAGGGTGGAAAACAATTTAAGTCGCGCATGGAGTTAAATCCGTCTCTGCTTCATGCTTAAGTTTGTTATGTCAGTCAAAAATTGTAACACGAAACCTATCAATTCGAAAAGAAAGAGGTTTTTTCACTCAAGTGCGAGAAAGTAAACTATAAAGGCGTCTTCTAGCGCCAGTGCGATAAAGTACGACATATATTAACTCGTTGAACAATAAACCACTTTCTACACACTGAACAGCAATGAAAAATCTACCGTATATACACTAAGAGCGTTTTGTTTTGGTCGCTATGCGAGAGGAAGCAGAACTTTTATGGTATTGAAGTTTGCATTGTTGGAATACAAGGAATGCACTGAAACGAATTTAGATAGTAATAAAAAGAAAGAAGTGGAAAAATAAAGAATTTTCGTTGCACTCCAACGATGAAAACTCCAACGTCATGATATTTTATGAATTAACATCTTGCACAAAAATATGCTTCGTTATTTACGTTAGTTTTGCTAGAGAAGTACAAACAATTATTTAAAAAATATGGTTGTTTTAGCAAAATGGTATCGTTTTCGATAAACGTCGTCTTTTTCGCTAGAAAATCAACCTTCATTTGTTTATAAAAACGAGAATTGTTGATGAGTGGTAAAAATGTCGTGTTTTTTTTTGAGAATCTATCTAAGAAGCTACAGTGAACATTTCAAGTCAATCGTATAAAAACTGCTGGAATTATGCGGCTTCCCGATTTCAAAAACGTGGTTTCGAGAAAAAAAGCGTTTAAAGTTTCAAAACTGATTTACAAGCTATCGCCGACACGACGAAATTAAAGCTCTTATGTGGATTTTACGTGTACCCACGGAGGCATTTTGATAGTAGGTCTTTAGTTGTTATGTCGTTGCATATGTTTTTATTCAACGACTGCACTAAACGACTCCGAATTGCTACTTTCACCGTCTATTTGCTTTTGTGCTCTTGAGAACGCTGGAGGCGTTTCGGAAAATGAAGTTTAAAAATTGAAAAAATTAAATTTTCGCCTATAATTCCTTCTGTATATCATTCTTGTGATGTTTATATTAGGTTGGTAAGAAAGTCTTGCGACACTAAAGTGCTCCGTTAAATATTTTTCCTAGCATATCATGAGCTTCTTCCGCCTAGCACCACAATAAATGCCAATACCTGCTCCACACAATTACAGAAGCTGTAAAGCACAGAAGAAGGAATGGCACAAAAAACTATTTCAGAATTAGAATAGGACTGACTACCAGATCACCACCATACTCACCGGACTTAGCCCCGACAGATTGTCATTTATTTCGGGCTTTGAAAAACGATTTGCGTGATAAACAAATTGACAACCAAACGGATCTTCAAAACACTCTTGAAAAGTTTTTCAATTCAAGACCTGAGGATTTCTCGACGGCTGGCATTCAAAGTTGACCAGAGCGTTGGACACGAGTTGTAGATGAAGCGAGAGACTATATTATGAATTAATCTTATCTAGATAAAATGTTATGTCTATTTAGAAAAGGTGTCATTTCTGTCGCAAGACTTTCTTACCGACCTAATGAATCATTCAAACGTTAAAAAACAGTCAAACACTTTTTTCTACTTAGATGTGCCACCTTAAGAGACTATACCAGAGTGAGCGCTGAAAATTTGGGTGACGTTCGGGAATTTTTTGGAAGAAAAGTACTCAATTAAATGTTTCGGAAAATTAAGAATATATTTGGCTATATTTGACTTATATTGACAAAACATTGAGATCCAAGCGACTTATGCGCTGCCTTCGGAGGCGCAAAAAAAAGTTCCTCCACTGCTGACATGATTCCGGCCGATTGAGTAGCTGAAACCGAAAAAGGAAAAAATGCCGTTAAACTGGAAGGTATTTTCTCTACAATGACGTAGGATTTTCGAAAAATATCAAAATCTAACAAAATGGCGTAGTTATGAAAAAAGTCTGTTTTCTTGCCTATAAAATGGTCGTTTTTTTCAATGCCAAATCGTCAATTTCTGTCCAATCAAAAATAGCCTACGTCATTGTAGAGTAAATATATTCAAGAGTACTCAGTTCAAATTTCAAGTCAATCGGATAATTGCTCTTTGAGTTACAATGTCAGCAAATTTGAAAGATCTAATTTCGAGAAAAACGCGTTCAAAGATTCAACTATCGATTTTTGCAAGATAAAATGATAGAGATACGGCCTTGACATTTTTGCAGGATATTCTTGAAAGTATAAACTGTCGAAAAAGGCAAAAAAATCACTGGTATACCCCCTTAACGAATGTTTTCGATATCGAAGTGTTTGACACGTTTGCGAATGGAGAATATCTCGCGTTTCATTGTTGCAGAGTTACAGCAAAGGCATGCAAGCGGGCCTCAACGAGGATACCCTCGGGGGCATGTTGAAGTGCGGTTTTGCCCAATATCTGGCTCTGGAAATCACGAGAGGTAACAACAGAGAGAACCGAGCAGTGGCGAGATATCTTCCTTGGCTCTACAGTGCTCCGTCGATGTTGCAGCAGGGGTGAGTTCCAAAGGATTCATTCTTTGAGTATTACAGTATCAGGAAACAAATGGCATACCTATTTTTAAAAAATTATCCGCACGCGCACACACACATGCGTGCGTTACATTTGTCCGTTGTATTTTTCACGGCAATAGAGCACGGGAATACGTTGATTGCATCGGTCACATACGTTTACTTTCCTGGCTTCTATTGGGTGCGCTGACGCACACAGCAATGTTTTCCGGTACGAGCAGTCCTCATACCCATGGACCACCCATTCCTGTTGCCCAACCGATACCCCAAGAAGTCTCGTGCCACGTAGCCGATCACGTGCAAGTTATCATCTCAGGATTTCCCGAACAGTCGAAAACTTCGGTCCTCCACATGTCTTCGCTCTATCACGCTTTCATTCTCTGCCAGGTAAGAATATTCCAATTTGTTTCTTTAACCATCAATCCGTGAACCTGGGTCGTTTTCGTTCTGCCCAAAATCATTTTATTCGCAGGTTGCTCGTTATTCGGTGAAAAAAAAATTTAATAAGAAAAAAACCCTACTTTCCCTTGAGAAGTACGGCCTAAACCAAGAATTTTGTCACATTTTTTAATTGACAATTGTTGGTTTGGTAATGCGAAAACGAAAACGACCCAGGTTCCAATACAATCACGGGTTGAGGGTTAATATACACTGAAAGAAAACTCCATGGTGATTACAACAAACGCCCATGGTAAAAGAGGGGATAGGACAATTCATTATGGTTTATTGATACCGCAATCATAATATGGTTAACACGACTGTAAGCGAAAAGTATACCTAAACATGCGATTTAGAAGGCATGTTTGACTATCTACTATCGCCTAACTGATTATTCACTATGGTAAAACGCCTTACAATACAGAAACGGTTAATTCAGTGCTATAACAAAAATCAGCGTACAAATACTAATGTTCTATATGTGGGGTTGAAGTTTGCATCGTTGGAATGCAACGAAAATTCTTTCCATTTTTTCATTTTCATTATTATCCAAAATTACGATTGGCAAATTTGTTGTAGATCGCTATTTAGGAATGCTAAAAAAATCTTTGCCTGATTTTCACACCTCAAAGTTAACCAAAGGAAATTTGAAAAAATTGAAAAAATCATTTTCGTTGCATTCCAACGATACAAACTTCAAGCTCATTGTTCTATACTGTACGTGAAGTTTTGTTCAATCAAACTTCTACTATCCTTTTCAAGTTTGTACCATTCATATGGTTAACATTCATGTTTTTCGAGCATAATTTGTTAGAAGACCTTATGAAAAGTGACTATTAACAGAAAATTATAGTAAAGTTTACTTACAGCGTTTACTTAAAGTTTACTTAAAATTGGTGGTTGCGGTTAACATGTGTGCATAGATCATGCAAATGCTAAAATATCAATAAGCAGTACTATACTTTTGGCAGTAACTATGGCTATAAAATATTATTGTCCCCTCAGGGAAATATAAAATGTAGTTAAAATATTGTTGAGAACACCATACATTTCTCTCAGTATACTGAGGGACATATCAATCAAGACACATTCCTTCATTTTTGCAGACCAATTTGTTTTATTAACAATTGGTGGCTATTAATGTTTTAGTTTTTCTTTATTTAAGTTTCTTATTTTTTTTGCATCCTATCCGTTTTTTCAGCTCTGGTCCGTGTACTTGGAAGAAATATCGAAGAACAATCCATCCAATAGCGAAAGTCACAACACGACAATGAATATATTGCTCGAATTCTGGGGAAAAGTTACGCCGTCGATCTTGAAACTTGTGTCTACGTCAAAAGTCGTAAGTCCATGAAATTATAATTCTCTTGGATTAGTGACAGTCTCTTCTCTATTTTTCGACCGGTAATAGGGCAGGTGAAACTTATGTGTATTTATTAAAATATTTCTTCAAGCTCAGTCATAAGAAATGATAAATGCTATCGTATAAGCAATATGATTGAATCAAGTCACACTCACCTAAACCATTCATTATTTTATTACAATGAAATCGGATTATCTAAACTTTGACCCAGTCAGTTACTTAGCTGTATTTATTTACTCTGTCATTTTACAGCTGGCAGAAATGGTAAATCTTCATTTTCTGAGTTTACTTGAGGCCCTTCTAGAATGCAGATCGATTTTACTCAGCAAATTATTGCCTCTTTGGAGTCCAATACTTTTTTCCCATCATATTCAGGTAACAAAAAGGTTTTTCTTCAAATGTAATTCATGTCAGATTTTAACTCAATTTGGATCGTTCAATTATTTTTCTTCAGCTCCCGGGTCACCTACAGGTACGACTCCAAAATTGTCGTGATTTCCCTCCAACGAAAATGGCTGACCACTTCATCTCGAAGAGACGAGAATCAAATGCGGTTCTCTTACGATGGTTGAACCGTTTGCAATTCAAGATGGGACAAATTGAAATGCAATCGTCCACTGTTACAACACACTTTTATTCTATCTAGAATTATTGGATAAATGTTCAATGTAAATACAGATAAATAAATTGCACTGGTGAAATATTTCACTTCGATTCAGCAATAAAAAGAAAGAAAAATCAATTGAAGTGTCTGAAAAACTCCATCCACGATAAAAAGAAGTTCGTACAAGTGAAGTTTTTACAGGATCGCAATTTTACATCATTTGATCCATAATAATGGTTAACATAATTATTACAATCCAGGTCTGGAAACGGCTACGATATCGGCCTGCCCAAGCCGATCCACTTTTCATGACATTTTTCGCCACTACGTGGCATTGCTGTTAAAGGGTGTGCGACAATCATAGAATAGCTTCTGCCTGTCTCTCTCACTTTCCTGATCGAGGCGCATGCGCCGTCGACCTTACTCCTACCCAGCTTATAGCATATTTGATGGGGATACGAATTAAAAAACCGAATGAATAAAAAATACCATATTGATTGATAGGCGCCGTCGTAATTGAGGTCACTTATGAGTCATATAAGAATTCCGTAGAACCCAAGCAGCTGTGATGAACATAAACGATCGTTATTCCAAATTATGAAGTCGCAGGTTGGTTAAATTCTTAGCGGCAAGTTTTGTAACCCAAACTTCAGGGTTCGATTCTTGTACAAGATTTTGTTTATCTTCAGTTAATAAAAGTGTTTATTAATTCAGATACGTTAAATACTGTTTTTATCCGATCTTTTGTTACGTTTATTCGTCCCTTTCTTTTTGTGTACGTATCGCGCACGACTTAGGCATATCGACGAATTTTTCGCAGACACACTGAAGCACCAAATCACCTTCCCTATCTGCAATAATATTATCCAAAGTCTCATAAGTGTAAATCTCGTCAACACGATCTTAAGAGGGAATGACACCTCATCGCGGTCGGTATGGTAGAACAATTATAGATACACAAAAATTTCTGAAACGGCTCTTCAGATCCCGTCGAAACTTTGCCAAACGACGTCAAATAGATAGACGAAGAGCCGTTTCCGAGATTTTTGGGTATCTACAATTGTTCTACCATACCGACCGCGATGAGGTGTCATTCCGTCTCAAAAGCATGAGATGATACACGGACCAAGGTTATCTTTCACACAACAACACGGGAACAATAAGTGTCAACGGGGAAAGGGTGAGATCACGGATGACCGTGGGTGGGGGGCACCCTCTGATAGCAGCGACGCATGTGGCCATGGAGGCTAGAGTGGAAGGACTCCGAAACACGGTCTTACATGCAGGTCTGGACAGAGATTAGTAGGGAGATGTACAACGCTCTCCTTTCCGGCGTGCCTCAGAAAGGGCGCTAAATCGCGGCGGCGAGTTCGGGAATATGATTTTGTGTGCATCGCCTCTGTCGAGGTTGCAGATTCCCTTGTAGCCGCGCGAGTCGTGAGCACCGCTCAAGTCGATATCGCCGTCAGCGTGTACACGAATGGGTAGCTCGGTGGGGGAAAAGTCTCTGCCCCTCGCTCACTCGACAGGCGAACGGAGCGAGGCAGGCAGCCAGATCGCGCGTAAAAGTTACCCCCTCTCTAGTCACTTACGCGCCCATCACACAATCATAGTAGCGCGTGTCCGTGAGCGAGCGACGCTCGGACACTTCGGTAAGAGCCGAGCACGGTCGAAGTGTCCCGACCGCGCCTTCGGCAGCTACACCAATACATGGACGCTGAGCACGTTCATGTGCGGCCAAGCCGAAACGAAGGCTTCGATGACGTCACGCGCGAGGCTTTTAGATGATTTCAATGCTTATTTAGCTCTTGATTCTCTGCGTTATTAATGTATACAAAAAATGTATCGCGCACCCTGATCGCTTATTTTTTTAGTTTATACGTTAATTTAAATATAATAATAAATCTAAATCACAACTTATTTATCTTATATAAAATTGTTTACGCTTTACTCACACCCGTCCTCATGCCAAATAAATTATAATTCATAAACGTAAGCGGAAATATATTTATATTCGTATTATTATATTAATTCTCATACTTTCATCAAGCGATAAAGCATTATCCCCAAAAACAAACCAATCATCCGCATATTTTGTACAACGGTGAGATGGTCCCGTTGGTAGCGTTCCTAGCTTCGGTCCGAAGGGCCCCAGTGCAATTTTTTCTCCAAATTTTTCCTAATTTCTCATATTTTAGTCATATTTGAGATTTTCGCAGAAAAAAATGATTTAAAACAGATTCAAGTACTGGTCTATTTTCCAAAAACACATTTTTTTTACTGAAAATTCATAATTTCTCATTTTTTTCCCAGAAATTTCTCTTTTTCCTATGACCTGAGTGAACGGCTGCGGGAGATATTCGGAGAAAAGTTATAGATGAAAAAAATGAGATTTTCGTAAAAAAAACTTATTACATTTTTTTATGCCTCATAATTCTGAGAAATAATGAACTTCCGAAATTTTTGCAAACATTCTTTTCCTTAAGTGGTAAACCACTGTAACGGCCTGCCACGAAGCGTTTTAGACAAATAGTACTTGGGGTAATTATTAAGCATATATTGAAGTATAGCGAAAAAATTTTATGGGAAAATATTACAAAATGGCGACACTGCACAAAATTCTTCCGAGGCATGTTGAACTTATGGTGCTCTGCGGCACGTAGTATAACTGGTGCCAATTTTAACCTGGACAAAATAATTTTTTAAATAAAATCTAGATGAGTGTAGCTAGTGAACCACGTAGGGGATTTTAGAAATATTGATTTTTGAATAATTGCCGAGTATTTGAATAAAAATGTTCATTTAGACTTAATAAAGCAAAATTCTTTTTTTTAGATTAAAATTGGCACATTATTATATATTGGACAAAATAATTTTGTAAATCAAATCTAGATGAGTGTAGCTAGTGAACCACGTAGGGGATTTTAGAAATATTGATTTTTGAATAATTGCCGAGTATTTGAATAAAAATGTTCATTTAGACTTAATAAAGCAAAATTCTTTTTTTAAGATTAAAATTGGCACATTTATTATATATTGGCATGTCGAACCTCTGCGTGCCGCAGAGGTTCGACATGCTTCGGAAGAATTGCTGCAGTGTCGCCATTTTGTAATATTTTCGGATAAAAATTTCTAGCAATATACTTACATATATGATTAATAAATACCGCAAGTATTATTCATTTATCACATTTTCTTCCGCCAAAACAAAAAATTTCAAAAAATCCGCTTCTTGTAAGGTCGTTACAGTGGTGTTACCCCTTAAAGTCTTCATATAATTTCCGAGATTTTCCCGTGATCGTAATTAAAATGATGAAATATTTGGAGAAATTCGCAGAAACTCGGATGTTTGCGTAAAAATAATTGTCCGCAAAACTCCGAATTCTTCATATTTGTTCCAATTCATGGAAAAATTCGGAAAAAATCTGAAAATTTTTTCGGAAAAAATCGGAGTTTTTCGGAAAATATTTGCACTAAGGGCGCGGGATCGTTCCCCGCGTTCGGTGCTTTTTTAAAAATTATTATTACTATTAATTCTTATTTGATTAGTTATTTTTATTAGTTATTATTATTATTTTTATTAGTTATCTTTTAGTGTCGAAAAATTTATCGCGCACTCTGACCGCTTATTTTATTAGTTTGTATGTTAATTTAAATACAATAATAAATCTAAATTACAACTTATTTATCTTCTAAAAAATTGTTTGCGCTTTACTCACACCCGTCCCTATGCCAAATAAATTGTAATTCATAAAAGTTAGGGGAAATATATTTATATTCGTATGATTATATTCATTCTCATATACTTTCATCAAGCGATAAAGCATTATCATAATGCTTTATCATAATGCATTATCATAATGCTTTATCATAATGCTTTATCATAATGCATTATCATAATGCTTTATCGCTTGATGAAAGTAAATGAGAATGAATATAATAATATGAATATAAATATATTTCCGTTTACTTTTATGAATTACAATTTATTTGGCATAGGGACGAGTGTGAGTAAGGCGCAAACAATTTTTTAGAAGATAAATAAGTTGTAATTTAGATTTATTATTGTATTTATTAACGTACAAACTGATCAAATAAGCGGTCAAAGGGAGCGATAAATTTTTCGACACTAAAAGATAATTAATTAAAATAATAACGATTACTAATAAAAATAACCAATCAAATAAGAATTAATAATAATAATAATTTTTAAAAAAGCACTGAGCGCGGGGTACGATCCCGCGCTCCTAGTGCAAATCTTTTTCCGAAAAACTCCGATTTTTTCCGGAAAATTTTTCCGATTTTTTCTATGAATTGGAACAAATAAGAAGAATTCAGAGTTTGGCGGACATTTATTTTTACGCAAACATCCGAGTTTCTCCGAATTGTTTTCGAATTTTTCCAAATATTTCATCATTTTAATCACGATCACGGGAAAATCTTGGAAATGATATGAAGACTTTAAGGGGTAATACCACTGTAAGGACCTTACAGGAAGCGGATTTTTTAATATTTTTTTGGCGGAAGAAAATGTGATAAGCAAATAATACTTGCGGTATTTGAACTGGTGCGATGATCTAGTGGTTAGCGTGCTCGCCACTAAACCAGCGGTCCGGGAGGTCCCGGGTTCGAACCCCAGTCGCGTACATTTCGTCGTGAAATGTTTTTCTTCGGCATTTCGCGGCGAAATAAGACTAGTTCCACGACTGGGGGGCGAACTCGATGACCGGCTGTATTGGTAAAGGTTTTCCGCAGTTTCCCTATACCCATGACAGAAATGTCATGATGAATATAATACAGAGGGGGAAGTCGGCTGCGGCCGCAACAGGGGGGAACAGGGAGAAAGATGGAGACAAAAAGGAGTAAACAGTAGGGGAAAGAACGGTATAATGATGGGAAAGAATAGGTAACAAACGCGAAAAGCGTGTACCTAAGGAAAAAACCAAATACTTGCGGTATTTATTGAGCATATATTTAAGTATATGGCTATACATTTTTATCCGAAAATATTACAAAATGGCGACACTGCAGCAATTCTTCCGAAGCATGTCGAACCTCTGCGGCAGGCAGTATAACTGTGCCAATTTTAATCTAAAAAGAAGAATTTTGTTTTATTAAGTCTACATGAGTGTAGCTACTGAACCCCGTAGGGGCTTTTCGATAAGTTAATTTAAACAATGTTTATTAAAAATAACTGTCTTAACAAAAATTGAACATTTTTAGTCAAATACTCGGCAATTACTCAAAAATCATTATTTCTAAAATCCCCTACGTGGTTCACTAGCTACACTCATCTAGATTTAATTTGAAAAAAATTATTTTGTCCAGAATAAAATTGGCACAAGTTATACTGCGTGCCGTAGAGCACCTTAAGTTCAGCATGCCTCGGAAGAATTTGCTGCAGTGTCGCCATTTTGTAATATTTTCCCAAAAAAATTTTTGCATTATACTTCAATATATGCTTAATAATTACCCCAAGTATTATTTGTCTAAATCGCTTCGTGGCAGGCCGTTACAGTGGTGTTACCCCTTAAGGAAAATAATGTTTTCAAAAATTTCGGAAATTCATTATTTCTCAGAATTATGAGGGATAAAAAATGTAATAAGTTTTTTTACGAAACTCTTTTTTTTTTCATCTACAACTTTTCTCCGAATATCTCCGCAGCAGTTCACTCAATAGGAAAAAGAAAAAGTTCCGGAAAAAAAATAATATCAAGTTTTTTTTTACGAAAATCTCATTTTTTTTCATCTTTAAATTTTCTCTGTATATCTCCGCAGCCGTTCACTGAGGTAATAGGAAAAGGGAAATTTCCGCAAAAAAATAATAATAATAAAAAGTTTTTTAACGAAAATCTCATTTCTTTTCATCTTTAACTTTTCTTCGAATATCTCCGCAGCCGTTCACTCAGTTCAAAGGAAAAAGAGAAATTTCCGGGAAAAATATGAGAAATCATGAATTTTAAGTAAAAAAAATGTGTTTTTGGGAAATAGACCAGTACTTGAATCTGTTTTAAATCGTTTTTTCTCGGAAAATCTCAGATATGACTAAAATATGAGAAATTATGAAAAATTTGGAGAAAAATTTGCACTACGGGCCCCTGCGGACCGAAGCCAGGAACGCTACCAACGGGACCATCTCATCGCTTGTAGAATATGTGCACTTTCTGGTACTTACAATTCGCGGCCGGATGGCTTGTTTTTGGGGATAATGCTTTATCGCTTGATGAAAGTATGAGAATTAATATAATAATACGAATATAAATATATTTCCGCTTACTTTTATGAATTATAATTTATTCGGCATAAGGACGGGTGTCAGAAAAGCGTAAACAATTTTGTATAAGATAAATAAGTTGTAATTTAGATTTATTATTGTATTTAAATTAACGTATAAACTAAAAAAAAAGCGATCAGAGTGCGCGATACATTTTTTTGTATACATTAATAACGCAGAGAATCAATTGCTAAATAAGCATTGAAATCATGTAAAAGCCTCGCGCGTGCCGTCGGTGACGTCACGCGCGAGTCGTACTCGGATTGCTTTTTCCCTTGGCTTGGTCGCGCATGAATGTGCTCAGCGTCCATGGATCAGTGTAGCAGCCGAAGGCGCGGTCGTAACACTTCGACCGTGCTCGGCTCTTTCCGAAGGTGTGTCAGAGCATCCCTCGCTTTCGGACACGCGCGACTATGATTGTGTGATGGGCGCGTAAGAGACTAGAGAGGGGGCAACTTTTACGCGCGATCTGGCTGCACTGGAGCGAGGTTTTCCGTCCGATCGAGCTCGACATATGTGTGGCCGGACTGCGGATTGGAATATGCATTAAATGAATTTCAAAGAGAAAAACATGTATCGAGAAAATTGTTTTCTCTCGGTTGGCCCTTTATGCCGAGAATGCGGGTTAAAAAAATCAACGACGAACCGCGTGGAAAAATAAAACGCCGAAACGACCGTGGAAGGTTCAAAAAGAAATCTTGAGCCTTTGCCGCGGTCGCTACGGCGTTTTTTTTTCAACAGTAAACATTATGAATAAGGGTGTATCATAAATGTTTTTCTATCCTCAATAAGCGTCGTAGCTGAGTTGGCAGCGTGACGGATTGACGATGCCAACTGGAAACACTCTGGTCTGGAAACGAAGGCGAATTTCGGCGGGGGGAAGTAGTACCCTTGTTGACCGAGCTTTTTGTTCGCCTCAACGTCACTGCGCGTCGCTGCTATCGATCGGTACGGGGAGACCCGGTGTGGAACATAACCAGCTCAATACACTTAGCCGCCGACTATGAAAATATCGAAATTTTTACATACCAACCGATTGTTAATCGTTTGTTAGTGTTTGTTAGACAAAATCCAGCGTTTGTTAGACTTTATTCATTTAATTATACTTTGATGAAGTTATTGTTGAAACATGTATCATACCTGTCTGATTCGATAGAAAATTGTATAATTTGCACTTACATATGCACTCTCCTAATAAAAATAAGTAATGACCAAAACGAACACACGTGCGATAATAGATTATTTCCATGTCCGAGCCGGCATGCGCGACGTAATGCGATCCTCCTTCCGAAATAATCACATTTATGTACGCATACCCAGATAGAACAGGAATGTATAATATACATATATTATATGTTATATGTATATGATATGTATGCATCTATGATAGACCTGTATAATACGTATATTGAACGTATATTGTGGGGCTATTTCTCTGATGATCGTGAAAGAATTTCACATACGTATATTATACAACAAGTATTGGACATCGAATCATATACATATATTATACGTATAAGGAACATCTACTGAACAATAAAAATTAATTCAACTGCATTGCTATCAATATCACGGATTGAACACGTACATTGGACGTGTTTTTTTTCAACATTATCTCCGTCGAATGTTGTGCATCTCATGTACGTATAATATTCGTTCATTATATGACGATTGTGATTCCATTATTGGATTCTGTTCGTTCTTCTTTCGTTGAATATACGTATAGTCATTAAATAGCTTCAGATCCAGCAATCACAATCGTAGGATAATGAACGACTATTATACGTATATGAGATGTACAAAATTCCACGGAGATAATGTTTTAAAAAAACACATCCAATGAAACGTATATGTTACTTGATATAAACAGCAATGCAGTTGGAGTCATTTTTATCGTCGAGTAGATGTTCCTTATATATATAATACATGTATATAATTCGATGTCAAATGCTTATTGTATAATGTACGTAAAATATACACATATGAAATTCTTTGACTATTATTAGTTAAATAGATTCACAATCCACATTTAATATACGTATTATACAGGTCTATCGTGGACGTATACACATAGACATCATATACATATATACATGTTATATATGTATATTAGACATTCCCATTCGATGTGGGATCCTCAACCTCGATGTCCACGAGATTGCCGTATTTCGGCAACACTTAATATTAATTGTTGGTAATATGGTAATAATAAATAATCTTGTGACATAAATATAAATAGGCATAATTCTAAATGAGTCAAAATTTAATTCTGAGCTCTATACAACATTCACTGATGCATTTTTTTCATAATAATTATCGATAATATTATATACTTTTTCAAGTTGGTACTAACACAAAAGTTTTTCTTATCGACGTAAGAAAAATATGAAAATGAATAGTTTTTCCCTATAATTATATATTTTATGAAAAATTAGCGTCCACAGAATAAATTTATACTACGTATGTATTATTTTCGAGGTTCATTGAAAAAAAAATCATAAGCCCTCACTTGACGAACGATTTCGCCTCGATTGACACGCCTCGCAATTTTTTTTATTAAAAAATCGATCGGCACCCTTCAATTTCACGGGCACGTACAAGGTCGACATAACCTCACAATATTCGAACAGAGTTTTCTCACAGACGGTTAAGTTTTCAAGGAAAAACGGAGCATCAACCCAGGCAGCATAAATGTCCAATTGACGTCGATAAGTTACCGTTGTCAGGTTACCTTTAAGACATGACCGTAAGATAACTATTCGACATCTTTCAAATGACATCTCGTATAATGCTGCCGTAAAGTTATCTTTTTTATGATATCTTTCGGCGATGAAAACGGATGTCTAAAAGGTATCCCAAAATATTATCCAATTGGTGACTTTTTCAAGTTATCAAAAAGTTATCTATTTACTGTTATCTATTGTATTTAGTTCAACGTTATCCAAAGGATATCATAAAGACGTATTACATAAGACGTCTTTTTCATGACATCTTTCAGATATCGGTAATATGCTGTCTTTTAAGATATTTGGTATTGGCGGGAAATAGTAAAAAGTCATCCAAATGTTTTCCTAAAGATCACATCCAACGGATCACTTTTATGATAGTGCGAACGTAGCGTGTCATATTTCATTTCACCGGCAAAAAATTGTGTGTAACAACAAGTAGTTGAAAAAGTAAAGGTGTTGAAAGACATACACGTGAGTGCCTTTTATCCTACTATTCTTTTCGCCTCTGTGAGTACATATATGTGTTTAATGTGCCATCTTTTTATTCTAAAAGCGTATGTCTGCTTTTGGGGTTATCCACGGGATCGCTTGGAGCATGGCAACCACCAAAAGACGTGGCTGCAACGGAAGAGGCGTCTAATAACGACTGTACCGTTTTTATAATATTAAATTACATTTTACTTATAATTAATTTATCGATGTTTTATTTATAATGACCTAGCCCACTTCGAAACCGACATAACAATATCGTATCAATTTCTTCATGATAAAAATTAACTTATTAACAGTCTAGATTATTGAGCCGTATTAAATATTCCAGACTATTAATAAGTTAATTTTTATAAAGAAATGGACAGGATATTGTTATACATATATATCGCCAATAAATAGATATCTTTTCGATAGTACTCTTCGATACCGTTTAGATGTCGTTTTGTTAATCTCATTCGCATGGAGGCTAGAGTGGGAGGAGGCCGATCTGTGCATTTCAAAGTGGCTACAAAAATGTGGTCAAACAGGGATGGCGCCACTATCTCTAAGACCTCGAGAAGTAAGCTGAGTATCGACGTCGTGTAAGAGGGATGGAAGAGGATCGAATACGCATCCCAGCAAGCAGTGCAGCGAGATCGCGCGCAAAAGTTATCCCCTCTCTAGTCTCTTACGCGCCCATCACACAATCATAGTAGCGCGTGTCCGTGAGCGAGCGACGCTCGGACATCTTCGGAAAGAGCCGAGCGCGCCGAAGTTTCCCGACCGCGCCTTCGGCAGCTACACCAATGCATGGACGCCGAGCTCGTTCATGTGCAGCCAAACCGAAACGAAGACTTCGGGGGAAAAAGCAATCTGAGCACGACTCGCGCGTGACGTCACCCGACGGAACGCGCGAGGCTTTTAGATGATTTCAATGCTTATTTAGCTCTTGATTCTCTGCTTTATCAATGTATACAAAAAAATGTATCGTGCACCCTGATCGCTTATTTTTTTAGTTTATACGTTAATTTAAATATATAATTATGAATCCAAATTACGACTTATTTATCTTCTAAAAAATTGTTTACGCTTTACTCACACCCGTCTTTATGCCAAATAAATTTTAATGATAAAAGTAAGCGGAAATATATTTATATTCGTATTATTATATTAATTCTCATACTTTCATGAAGCGATAAAGCATTATCCCCAAAAACTAGCCAATCAACAATCCGGCCGCGAATCGTCAGTACCAGAAAGTGCATATTCTACAAACGATGGGATGGTCCCGTTGGTAGCGTTCCTGGCTTCGGTCCGCAGGGGCGCAGGATCATTCCCCGCGCTCAGTGCTTTTTTTTAAATTATTGTTACTATTAATTCTTGTTTGATTGGTTATTTTTATTAGTTATCATTATTATTTTAATTAGTTATCATTTAGTGTCGAAAAATTTATCGCGCACTCCGACCGCTTATTTGATTAGTTTGTACGTTAATTTAAATGTAATAATAAATGTAAATTACTTAGCTAGTTTGTACTTAAATGTAAATGTAAATTAATTAGTAAGCAGAAATATACTTATATTCGCATTATTATATTCATTCTCATATACTATCATCAAGCGATAAAGCATTATCCCCAAAAACAAGCCAATCATCCATCCGGCCGCGAATCGTAACTTACGAGAATGAATATAAAAATACGACTATAAATATATTCCGGCTTACTTTTATGAATTACAATTTATTTGGCATAAGGACGGGTGTGAGTAAAGCGTAAACAATTTTTTAGAAGATAAATAAGTTGTACTTTGGAATTATTATTATATTTAAATCAACGTATAAACTAAAAAAATAAGCGATCAGGGTGCGCGATACATTTTTTTGTATACATTGATAACGCAGAGAATCAAGAGCTAAATAAGCATTGAAATTATCTGAACGCCTCGCGCGTTCCGTTCGGTGACGTCACGCGCGAGTCGTGCTCAGATTGCTTTTTCCCTCGAAGCCTTCGTTTCGGCTTGGCCGCACATGAACGAGCTCGGCGTCCATGCATTGGTGTAGCTGGCGAAGGCGCGGTCGGGAAACTTCGGCGCGCTCGGCTCTTTCCGAAGATGTCCGAGCGTCGCTCGCTCACGGACACGCGCTACTATGATTGTGTGATGGGCGCGTAAGAGGCTAGAGAGGGGGTAACTTTTGCGCGCGATCTGGCTATATATCATTTTGCATCTCTCTCGCACGCAGCCTACTTCTTAAGTATCATGCTGCCTTATGCACAGCTCACTTCTCATTATTTACTTGTTCCGTCTCTGTCACACACAGCTCACTTCTGGAGGTCTTAGCAATAGTGGCGCCATCCCTGTTTGACCACATTTTTGTAGCCACTTTTTTCAAGTCTCTCCATAAGAGATCGGACTCCTCCCACTCTAGCCTCCCTGGCCCATACGACGCTGTTGGTTGTAAATTTTGACAGAGCTTGTACCCTCAATATGTCTCTCACATTCGCACCTCATGCACAGATAGGTCTCATACTCGTATAGAGAGCAACTCGTGGCAACTCGTGTAATCGTGGCAACAACGCGATTTTCCTGCAGTCATAGCGTTGAGCTTCCTACGATCTGTCTTTCGCGAAATATTTTGTATAAATAAAGAAAGCGTGAAAATGTCAACCCAAATGCGATACGAAGGAAAGTTTACAAGAAAAAAGGCGCTTGCTAAAAGACTGAAAGCTGTGGCAGCCATGTGTCAAGCAAATGCGGCTAAACGCGATGGGAATAACCTTAACCTCAACGATCAGCAACAAAAATTCGCTGTCGGAGGACGTCGGCTCGTGGCTTTACAACATCTTGTCGACAGTTCAAATTGTATTCGCTGTACCAAAGATATTTTCTGAGGAAAACAGTGAAGGAAACCTGAATGGGATTGAATTCTATGATACATATTTCCTGCGACGAGTGCTCCGCAATAACCCAAGTTATATCTACACACACACACACACACACACACACACACACACACACACACACACACACACACACACACACACATATATATATATATATCACGAATAAATACATGCATAAATTGAACGGATTAAATTTGTTTGTAGAACAAATTTATTTCACATCCGTCTCAGAATTACTAGAACTCGGGGAAAAAAACACGCCTCGAGTTCCCAGACCACACGCCTATCAGCTGGCTGCAGCGTACACTGTTGCCATTCCGTTACTGATGGTTGGTCCCGAGTTCGGTTTGGAATAAAAATACTACTTTTCATAAGTTGATATCTCCTAAACTAAACGGTCAAAGTTTGTCATTTTTTTTCCGACGTGGCTATCCGCACAGAAGTGTGACTGTATGACAGTCACGCAAAAGACACGAAACACGCAAAAGCCATGAAACTGGAGTGACTGAACTTATGGGATCTTCGTAATTTGGAGTGCATTGATGGAGTGTTTCTAAAATCGCCGCTCGTTTGTAGAATTGGACTGTCGGAGCGGATGTTTAAAAGTTTTCTGTATAAATTTTCACGAAGTCCAAAACCCATCGATAGCATTTACAGTCACTCCAGTATCACGAACTTTATTAAGGTTATTCCACAACTGCATGCCGGTATGTAGATTGGCTTATCATAAGCCAATCTACGTTTTTTTTTCTCAAATTCAGAAAATTTGAGGGGCAGACAGCTGTTGGTCTATCTATTTGACGTCGTTTGGCAAAGTTTCGACGAGATCTGAAGAGCCGTTTCAGAGATTTTTGGGTATCTATAATTGTTCTACCATACCGACCGCGATGAGGTGTCATTCCGTCTTAACGTGTTAAATTATATTGCTCCTCGAGTGATTGTACCGACAGTTGACTACTCAGTGTCCGCTGAAAAAAGTGTAGATATGCTACACACATAATACGCATGCCCCGGTTGTAAAGATCGAGCCCTACATACCGGCATGCAGTTGTGGAATAACCTTAATAAAGTTCGTGATACTGGAGTGACTGTACATGCTATCGATGGGTTTTGGACTTCGTGAAAATTTACACAGAAAACTTTTAAACATCCGCTCCGACACTCTAATTCTACAAACGAGCGTAAAGTCGCGGCGATTTTAGAAACACTCCAAATCACTCCAGTTTCATGGCTTTTGCGTGTTTCGAGTCTTTTGCGTGACTGTCATACAGTCACACGTCTGTGCGGATAGCCATGTCGTTTTTTTTCTTCACTCCCACAATAGTACTGCGTAGACGTGTGTTTTTATTTTGAAATCCTAAGATCCGTTTAGAACCTATATCGAGAAATGCAAGCAAACTCCTATCGATTTACGTGTTAGGTATAGGGATCGCGTACAAAAATACACATATTCAATTGCAATGATCTCATGAACTACACGGTGAATCGAATTAAATTTTTGGGCATCAGTCCATGAAGGTCATATCTACACAATACTTAGATTTCAGCCAATTCCTAAGATTTGGCAAAAACTACAGAACTACCTTAAATAGTATCCTACAACTGTACGGAGCTATTCAGTTTCGCTGACAACGAATGGGGCTGCATTACCCCCCCCCCCCCCCCCCCACTCGACAGAACTCAGTAGCGCACGCGACCGTTCATGTCGGCGACCAGTGACAGTTTACACTTTTTATTAATCTACGATCAACCGTACCCCAGTTAACCAAGCGTACCATTAGTACAGCGTACCGCGAATGTGGAGTACGCCGTACCTTACAGTACCGATAATGTACGGCTACGGGATACCAGCGTACTCGTACCTCCACGATATCGCTACCGTGGAGTTACACCGTACTGCAGTCTACGGTGGCTCCACTGTAGCGACACTGTACCGGTACAGTACTAGTACATTGGCGATACAGCGTACCGTACGGCGTACCGGTAATGTACCAGTGCCGTACGCACGTACGAGGTGGCAACAGTACCGGTACGACGCACTCCACATGAGGGGTACATTTACGGCACGTGGTTAGCTGGGACGCCTTACAGTTCTCAATTGACCGACCGAGCACTGTCTGATACCCAAAATCAATCGTCCGAGGATCTGAAACGCCGACGCTTCGAAACTACATAGCGCCGCGATTTTCTCTCTCTCTTCTCTCTTACCTTTAAAACCGACACCGTCACCAATGTAATATACGCGAGTGTTTTCGCACACACAGTCACACGCACACGGGCTGCTACAGGTGATCGTTACAAACATCGCGCGGCGAAACTAACAAATTTCTTATGCTCCATTTTTCGGTTTTAACGCGACCGGAGTGATCCCTTGTTTCGCTCCCGATGTCCGGGAAAGGAAAAAGGAAGAAAAGACCGATAACGGCGGAAAAGTGACGCTTCGTTCGCACACCGGACGACTCGGTGCCCGAATAATGTTTTAATTCGTGTCGAGCGTCGTGTTTGATGCCAAAGCGTTCGCGCGGTTATGCTCGCTTTTTTGGAAAGTTGCGAAAAATGTCCGGCTCGGTGCATCGATGAATTACGATGAATTGATTTGAAAAAAGCGTGGATATTTTTTTCTCCTGCTTTCGCGTATCTTGTCCCGTGCAGTGGGAAATTCGGGAAAATGGCGTCATCGGAAATTGACGAATTTTTGGCAGGACCCCTTGTCACATGGGTCAGTTGTGTTACCTTTTGGGTTGAAGTTCGCTGTAAATCCTTATTTCGAGCGTCGCTCGAGCCTCGCTTTGTAATCGCGCAAATTTTTCTTCCAGTTCGTCAGCTGCTTGGAGGATCCTGATTCCTTGACAAATTATGACGATCTGGTCGACGGGGTCTTGTTGCACAGCGTTTTTCTACAAATGTAAGTTGATCTTGTTTCAACCGCTACTACGATTATATGGTGTGGAAGTTTGCGCCGCTGGAACGCATGAAAGTTTCACGAACAGTTCATTTTTGCCCGAATTTGGGCTACGATGTTTGCTTGAATGTTTTTCCGGATTGTTATCAGAGATTCCATTAGAGATCTGTAGTTAAAGTTCGCAAGAAATGATTTTGGATAAAGATATGAAGTTTATATTCCCTCAATGAAAACTTCAATGTCGTACGATTATTCGTAATATCGTCGGTACATCTCTCATCACCGCGAGCATTGTCAACGATACCGCTGATTGATTTCCGGAACGGCACGATAATTAACACAGTTTTCATGCTTCTATAGAGTAGTGAGGATTGTCCCGTAACCCGTGGTGAAATAATAGGGATGAGTTAACGCAGTGCATTAACGACATTGACATTTGCATTGTTGGAATGCAACGAATTTTTTTATATTTTTGGCCATTATCCGAACCCGTTTTTCTTGCAAAATGTGGTCGTAAATTTGTAATAAGAATACGTTCAAACGTTTGAGCAACCTGACAGCCTAAATTGGTGAAAAAAAATTAGTGTAACGAAAAAGAATTCATTTTCATTCCGTTCCAACGATGCAAACTTCAGACCCATGTGCGTTAAACTCTTGATTGCGTTCATACCTGAGTTTTTCGTACTTGTGGAACAAAGTTTGCATCGTGGGGATGCAATGGAATTTTTTTTAATTCCCCAATTTTCTTTTGGTGTATTCAAGCTAGAAAGATTAGTCGAACTTTTTTTTTAACCGAGTGGAAAGCCATAACCCAAATGTCGAAAGAATGGTTCAGAATAATAATGAAAGGGGAAAAATAAAAAGATTTAATACCACTGCAGAGAAGAATTGTCTATATGCATGTACTGGTGAAAAGCATTATCCCGAGCGATAGTTGTAAAACTTCAGGCGGCTATGTACGGTTACAATTTGTGGGGTTGAAGTTTGCATCTTCGGTATGCAGGGAAAATTCCTTTTTATATTCTTATTTCCTTTTATCACTTTAGAAAATACTCATTTGTGTATTTCGGTTAAAGATCTTCGAATAAGCATCTTAAAAAATTATCTCTGGGTTTTCATAGCTAAAATCTGCAAAAAGAAACTAGGAATTTATGTCGTTGAAGTTTGCGTCATTGGGACACGATGATTTTTCTGCTCATTTTCCATCTATCCATTTTTATGCTTACCCAAAGCCTTTCTTTTTGCAAATTGACGTGAATCTGTACCAAAAATGCGTAGACACGTTTGAGTGATTTCCACATTTAAAAAAAATTGAATAGTTCAGAAGAATTACTTTGCATTGCATTCCAACGTTGCAAATTTCAACATGATAGGAATTTAACAAATATTGATCTAATCTTATGGTTAGAACCTCATAATTCGTATATTTCCAGTGACCCGGAGCCCCTCCATGACAGCGTTGTACCCACGGCTGGTAATAATGCGCTTAGAGCCAAGAATTTGAACATGATCGTCGGCAATATCAAGCAATTTTACGAGGAGGAACTGGGCCATTTGATCATCAAACAACCGGACACTGCGAATCTCGGCAGAGAGCCGGAATCGCACGTCCAGGATGCTCGACTGCTGCTACTCTTGCTGCTGGGTTGCGCCGTTCAGTGCCCGAACAAGAAGCAATTCATAACTAAAATAAAGACCCTCAATCTGGACACCCAACTGGCCATTGTTGATTGCATCAAACAAGTCACCGATCAGCACGACATCGTCATAACTCAGGACTCGATGGAGAACGCTAATATGACCGGTGTTTTCACGCAAATCAAACAGTTACTGCAGGAACGAGATCTCTACAGAGAGGTGATTACGTTTTTCGGTTCCAGGCACGATTACGATATCTCTGGCGCCTTAATTTGACCGTCGATTATTCATATTTGGCCCAAAAGAAACACTTTTTGAGAATTAAAAAATCGCGATTTCGGATTCTTTTAGAAGATACAGGATATTTTACGAATTATTCGTTATTAAGGGGAGATATACACCTAGGAGTCGGAAAAAGGTCAATTTTGTGAATTTTTTCACGGAAAACTATTTGAAATTTCGGATTGGGGTTTTAATTGTCTAAAAGTATATACATTGAAAAATATGTTTAATTTTCTTTATTTAAAAATATCAAAAAATATACAAGGATATTGTATGATCCTTGGAGGGTTGTAAAAAAATCTGCGTATACGGTACCCACCGGCGTTTCTTCAGAAATCATCTGAAAAAAAACCAAAAAGATTATCAAATTAGATACTATAATCTAGTACTTGTCATAGCCGATTTTGAAAATATCGATTTATGACAAAATGGCGGACGTTTGAACATAAATAGTGATTTTTGGGCCAAAAATTAGTTACTTTTTGCCTATAAAACAAAAACTAAGTAACGGAAAAAAACATCCTATGACAAGTACTAGATAATGGTGTGTAGAATAACCACAAAAAACCTCAAGAAATTTTGGGTACTGATTTGAAAAACGTGGTTTTGAGAAAAACGCGTTTGAAAATTTGGGAATCATGAAATTTGTCAAATTGCATGGAATTATCGATACCAGGCCCATAGTGTAGGTCTTCTACGGTCGACGGAATGTTCATAGCTTCTAAATCCTTAACCTCGACCATCTAGGTATATATCTCCCCTTAAGGCCTTAGGCCACGGTAACGGATATAAAATCATGTGCGAATTTAACAATTTTTTTCGTTTGAAAAAGTGATTCACTCATAAAATTAATTACGCATCTATTTAGTATGAATATCAAACTGTTAGAATATATATATATATATTTTTTCTTTGATGTACAGAATGGCCGACTACTAATATTTTGTTTCGTTATCTTTTTTTAGGCGCTCCGCGGCGTGACATTTACCATCCACAATTTTTTACCTAGAACAAAAAACTAAAATTCTCGTCAATCTACATTAGAATACCTAGAGAAGTACGTACGGAATTTAAGGGGGGCTTGTCTTTTTTTTCGCAAAATTTACCGCTTTTTGGGAATTTTTTTGTGAAGAAAGTATACAACGGAAAACTTGTGAAACTTGGCATATAGTTTTATTGATCTGTTTACTACATACAAAAAAATTTTTAAACAATTTCATCAAAAAATCCGCCTCCCACCCCCCTCGACGCGCGATGGTCCTTTTTTGATGGTGTGCACGATTACAGCCTTCACGTTCATCCTGCAACAAAAACCCAAAAAGCATTTCACTTTAGACACATATAGCTATCGTTCGATGAAGGGAAAAAAAATTGACGATTTGGTGACGTTTTGAACTTGAAGTATCGATTTTTTGAAAAAAGTTGATCGATTTTTTGTTATAAATAAAAAACTATTAAACGTATTGCTTTTTTGCTTCATCAAACGATAAAAGGATGTCAGCTGAGCATTCTGTCCAAATTTGAAGGCAATCGGTTGAATAGTTTTTGAGAAATCGTGCACACCATCAAAAAAGGACCATCGCGCGTCGAGGGGGGTGGGAGGCGGATTTTTTGATGAAATTGTTTAAAAAATTTTTTGTATGTAGTAAACAGATCAATAAAACTATATGCCAAGTTTCACAAGTTTTCCGTTGTATACTTTCTTCACAAAAAAATTCCCAAAAAGCGGTAAATTTTGCGAAAAAAAAAGACAATCCCCCCTCAAAAAATATTGTTTTATTCAAAAGTTGTAGGTATTTGAACTTAAGAAACGAGTTTTCAGTGAAAAATTTCGTTATAACTGCTCATAAAATGAAAATTTTTCGATTAATCAGAAATTCCGTACGTACTTCTCTGCGAAATGCAATTAGGAACATAACTTTCAAATTTAAAGTAAATCGAGTGAAAAATGTTGAAGTTATTCGTCACGCCGATTGGAAAAAAGCTGTTTCGAGAAGTTTCGAGTAATCGGCTTTTTGTACATCGAAAAAAAAATATATATATATATTTTCTAACGGCTTGATATTCATACTAAATAGATGTGTAATTAATTTTGGGAGTAAATCACTTTTTCATACGAAAAAAAAAGTTTAATTCGCACATGATTTTATACCCGTTACTGTGGCCTAAGGCCTTAAGCGATTTAACTGGTTTACGTTAATGTAGCTTTCTTCGGAATGCGCTGTCGAGAAAAAAAAAAACAAGAACAAACCCAAACAAACAAACAAACAGACAAACTCAAATAAAATACGACGAAACAATGTAAAACACGCGGCAAATTCAATATACATCGAAAATCGGAAAAATACATTTGTTTCTCTTCGAAGCGCTGCAAATCCAAAACTAAGGGTCGAAACGAAAAAAGTTATTTCTTTTTCTTTTGTATTTTTTTCGGCCATATCTCATAATCCAATGGTCAAATTGAGACGCCAGAGATATCGTAATCTCCCCCGGTTCCACATGGTCGTGATCACATTTCACTTTGGTCGAAAAATTATGAGGTTGAAGTTTGCATCGTTGGCATGCAACGAAAATCAATTTTTCCGAATTCCTTCAATTTCTCACATATTACGCCTCCAAATAGCCTTCAACCATTTTTCAAGCTATTTATTTACCCGCAATATAAATCTATAAAAAAATATTTGCAATAACAACAAAGACACGAAGAATTAAATATTCAAAACAAACTTTCGTTGCGTCCCAACGATGCAAACTTCAACAGCATGAAGATGTTGGGTCGTGTCCATTTCGTCGAACTGAATTCGCTTCTTCTAGGGAAAACTACAATCAGTCATGTTACTTTTTTCGTTTACTGTTACATTTCCGATGTTCGTCATGCCTTTGCGGGCATTTGTGATTCTCATCCCTCTCACATTTTCACGACACTCGTTATTTCGGTATTTTCAGTTCTTGAGTGACGCATGAGCCGGTGCGCAGCTCGGCGGTCACCCATCCAAGTATTGGCCCACGCTGTTAAGGGAGCTTTCCAAAGACTCATGGCTCAATTGCCATTTTCAAATTCATCTACTCCCTATTATGTTTGTCATTCCAATTACTCCACGCTCTTCTTATTGAGAAATCCTCCTCGATCCTGGGGTGGTCCTCTTCTGTCGTTTCGAAATCTTTGTCGTTCTATATTTGGTCATTCGACATTTTCAACCCCACCCCTTCTTGGCCGTCTCCTCGAATTTGCTCAAACGTTCTTTGCAAAATCATGTTCACAGCAATGCGCAGCGATCAGCAACATGTCCGGTGCTGCGGACTGTTCCCACGATCCCCAGGGTGAGGAAGGCGGCAAGAAAACTCCGAACACTCAAGCTAAACTGGAGCGCGAAGAAAATCATCATTTCGCCGTTGAATTGGCCGATTGGAAGTCGAAAGTGAGAAAACAGCGCCAGGAATTGTACGTTTGCGACTACCAATATCACGATCATTGACATCGTTACAACTCGAAGTAATTTCGCGACTAATCGATCGATCAATTTCACAGGGAGGAGAAAACTGAGGCTCTTCTCGAGTGCAAGGAGGAACTCGAGCACAGCAAAACGACACTCGCCAAGCTCAAACAAGAGGTAAACCTTTTATTCCTCGTTTCGTCACAAGTTTTCACAAACCACGCTCGATCGTTGGGACAATCGCGATAATGCGAAACGTTCGATTTTGTAGAATCAAGAATTGATGCACGAAGCACGTACGGCCAAATCGTACAGAGACGAGTTGGACGCGGTCAACGAGAGAGCCGAGCGTGCCGATCGTTTGGAAATGGAGGTCGCGCGATATCGGGAAAAGCTAACGGACATAGAATTTTATAAAACTCGCATCGAAGAGCTTCGCGAGGACAACAGGTGAGTTGTCCGGATGAAACATCGAGGCGATGATCTTTGAACTAACGTGGCTGAAATTTCAGAGTATTGATGGAAAATCGCGAAATGTTGGAGGAACAATTAAACTCGTCGAGACGAAAAGGTGACAAAGTCTTGGAACTCGAGGCTCAAATAATCGAATACAAGCAGCTCGTTAACGACATGGCATTGGTGAGTTGAAGGAGCGGTAGTCAGGAATTCAAATCGGTCTCATTAGGGCCTCGTATCTACTATTTGTATATACACTGCCGGCCAAAAGTTTGAGTACACCAGTCGAAATTTCTTGCCGCACTAAAAGTTAGATAGTCGACTCAAAAATAGAGGCAATCAAATTTCCCAAGCGGCGTTTTAAAGAGGACAAATTTACCTTCATTTTGCCTTTTTAGAAATTTTTTTATAATTTTTTTTGCACGTCAAAACTGCCCGCATAACTTCCGGCGAATTTCTCTGCTAAATTTTTCCATGACAAACTTGAAAAGTGTATCAAAACCTACATTTTCGTTTTTTGGAAAGTTTCGTACGATTTTTTTTCGCCACATTATATCATTTTTAGCTGAAAAAGACATGTTTTAGAAAAAGGGGCGTAGTCCAATAACTATGGAGTCTCAGAGAAAGTGTCGAAAGGGTAAAAAGTTGCATAGGTTCACACTGGAGTAGTCAGAATTTTTTCAGAATTTTTTTTTACAATTTCTGGTCCGCACTCTGATGATTGAGGGGCTTCATTTGGGATTTATGGGGTCTAGGACAATCTATCAAGAAAGAAAAATTGTTTACTTTTTCATTTTTAATTAACTACAAGTCTGGCCAGCGCAAAGGCGATTTTTTTTCAACGAAAAACTTTTATCGATAAGGTAAGAGACGTGAATGACTATTTGTTTTGCGTTAAACAAGTTAAAAAGTTAAAAGTCTTTTCTTTTTAATATTTGGTCTTAAATCCGATAGGTCTTGAGACACAACTCAACCGAGAATGATTCTCCGAGTTCTAGTCGGAGAAATTGTTAAAATAATATTTCAAAAAATTGTCGTTAATTAAAAATGAAAAATCAAACAAATTTTCTTCCTCGATAAATTGTCCTAGACCCCATAATTCCCAAATGGAGTCCATTCATCAGAATCCCGACGAAAATTGTAATTTTTTTTTAATTCTGAAAAAATTCTCGCTGCTCCAGTGTGAACCTATGCAACTTTTTACCCTCTCAACATTTTCTCTGAAACCCCATAGTTATTGGACCACGCCTTTTTTTTTAAAACATGTATTTTTTAGCTAAAAATGAAATATTGGGGCGAAAAAAAAATCGTACGATATTTTCTAAAAAACGAAAATGTAGGTTTTTACCCTCTTTAGTTTTAGACGTGCAGAAAACCTGAAAAATAACCAATTTTAAAAACACGTACCGGGCCTAAAAAAAAAATTGTAAAAAATTTCCCAAAAGGCAAAATGAAGGTAAATTTGTTCTCTTTACAACGCCGCCTGGGTAATTTGATTATCTTTATTTTTGAGTTCACTATCGAACTTTTAGTGCGGCAAGAAACTTCGACTGGTGTACTCAACATTTTGGCCGGCAGTGTATGTATACCGTGTATTTATTAAGGGGTGCAGTTTTTACAGGATCATCACAGTGATCGGGTCGAAAAAAAACTGATTTTCGCGATTTTTTTATCGTTAAAATACGCTAATCAGTTGATTTTTCTATGTCCAATCAAAGCACTCATGAAGAACAGAAAATAATTTATTAAACGTTTACATTATTTTTTTTACGTCTTTGTTAACGGTTGAAAATGTCTTCGAAAAAAGGCAGTCTCACGGTGTACACGGTTGTGGCCGTAAATATTATCTGGAACAAAATTTGTAAAAAGATTGTTAATCAGTATTAAAGCCTTGCTATGGAGGTTTTTTAAAACCAATATTGATTAAATGGCGGCTGTTTGAAGAAAATGTATAAAATTCAGCCTATTTTTTCAACAGTTTGCGCTAAAAAAATGTGGAGATTAATAAAAAGCTTCGATAGCAAGATAAAGAATGGCGTGAAGAATGTTGTGTCAAAATTGGAAACGGATAGCTTGAAAATTCTTCCTTTGAGAGTGTACACCGTTTTGAAAAATATAGTTTCGAGAAAAACCCGCTTAAAGATTTACTAGCAGTTTTATCGTAATCATAAGTTTACCTTCAATATGCGATTCCTGCACCATACGTTGGACCTTTCTCTTCAATTTGAGTTACCTCAAGCCAAGAGCGATTTTTTGACATTTTTCAGGAGCCTTAGCCCTGAAGGGGAGGGTAAGGGTTTCAGCGTGAAAAAAAAAACACTTTTTTGCGATTTTTTTCATCTATATGGATAGAGTAAATTTATTGAAACCTTTTGTACATTGTTAAGTGTCATTTCAAGAACATTCCGTGAAATTTGTACGCGAAAATATCCACAAATAAGCCGGTGATAAAGCTTTTCCAAGAACGCCTTTGGAAAAACACGATTTGCGGTGTTCACTGTATCTCAGCTAGAAATTATCTGAAATCAAGTACCATTAAAATTTAGTCAAGGTATTATCAAATCCTCCCCCCAACGGCCTTTGATAATTTTTTTTTTTCATTTCTAAATTTTTGGTGGTCATGTAAAGTGAAAAGTGCTATTTTTCACGAAAAATTCCGCCATTTTGCGGGTGGAAAACCCCCCTCAATGTAAAAAAATCTCAAACTAACCGTTGGGGGGAGGTATTTTATATGTAGAAAGTGTGTACCAAGTTTGAAATAAATGGGTCATGTAGTTTTCAAATGGCAGTGAACACGGACTTTGAAAAAGTGGTTTCGAGAAAAACGCGTTTGAAGTTTAGAGAAGTCGGAGCTACAGTGTTAGAGGAGCGGGACTAAATAGTCAATAACTTCGAGGGTTTTGCTCTGGTTGACTTGAAATTTTGGGATTATGTTCTTGAAATGTTTAACTATAAGAAAAGACAAAAAAATCGATTTTTCAAAAGTGCCAACCCGTACCCTCCCCTTAATTCAACTTTACAAGCTAAGGAACCGTAATGTACGATTGCGTGGTCCCGTGGGCACTTATTATTTCATTACCACTGACTATTTTTCAAACTTCAGGAGCGCACCGCGCAAAAGGAGAAGTATCAAGAACTCTGCGAGGAAAATTCTCAGTTGCACAGATTGAAGAAAGCCGCGGCTGATGAAGCTGCCCTGGCGGGATCGGTCAGTGAGACCGAAGAACCCGGTAATTCCTTTTGCAATTTCATCGAATTTCCCCTTGAATAGCAAGTGTTTTCCTTTTCCCGCAATGTTTCCATTGTTCCTTCCTAATGAAGATCATCAAGTCGCATTGCAATTTTACCCACATCGATTCGACGCAAGTTTCAATTTTTTAAATTCACATACCCACTAGGGTGGTTCAAAAAGAAAAATGAATTTTTTTTTCGCGGTACTCATCGAAAAATGTTACTACGTTGCGAAAAAGTAATGCATACAAAATTTGAAAGGTTTCAACATTTGTTTAGGTAGTGCTCAAACGAGTTTTAATTTTTTTTTCTTCTATTTTTCGTCAATTTTTTTCCCCCGCCAATAGACATAATAATAACATAATTTTATCAAAACTCTTTAAGCTCTGTAGCAGTTTCTAAGTTAACATAAACAGGTCGTTTTCATTTCAAGTAGTTTTGATAAAAATAACAATTCCAAACGATATTTAAAAAAATATGTATTCTGGATCACAGTATGCGATTGTTGAAAAACTTACGTAATTACTCCGGAGATCGAGCCGAATAATTGCCCTTTTCGCGAAAATGATGGGTTTTTCTGTGCTCGCTCACAACTTGCAACAGATATTGTTTTTGGACTTTGTTTTCCGTAATCAAACTGTTGAAATCTTTCATCGAAGAAACGGCTCGCTCAGCTATGTCGTTCGCAACTTGCATGATTTTAAAAGTAATCAAGCACGTATTATAATCCTGATTAAAGTCCCAAAGAGAAGGATTAAAGTCCAAAACCTGCACGGGAGCTCAAATCGTTCGAATAAACTCAGTGATTTCGAAGTGATGAAATCACTCAAGTCCTTCGTACATTTTTATTTTTACGTGTACTGTGACGTACCTCAATACAGCAACTACCGGAAACAGTCAAATGAATCGTGAAAAGAACTCACGGACATTCAGAGAAACAAAATTGCAGTAGCGTCAACAGCGCCGCTGTTTTTAACTCTCGAATCCGTGAGACTTTGTTTTCTTGCTCCAAAACAACATTTTGCTCCAAAAAAATACGCATGCTTGTTAGACGTTCAGTGATGTAAACACCGTGTTCTTGTTTATCAAGTGGTTGATACAATTTTCACAACCGAATTACATATATTGATTGTCAATCTACAAATACAAATTGTTTATGGTAAAAAAAAATATTTAAATGAAAATTGTGTATTGTTGCAGAAAAAATTA
Source organism: Ophion ellenae (assembly GCA_963210295.1). Taxonomy (NCBI): domain Eukaryota; kingdom Metazoa; phylum Arthropoda; class Insecta; order Hymenoptera; family Ichneumonidae; genus Ophion; species Ophion ellenae. Next base: position 29,064,413 of record OY723390.1, on the reverse strand, counting down.
AATCAAGTCTTACATTGGATCAGGCACTAACATTTTCTGCATCGAAAAAAAAAAAAATTGATACTCCGATAATCATGAAAAATAACATGAAAAAGGCTTTTGAGCACTGATTAAAAAATGGTTTAGAACCCTCAAATTTTGCAAACTTTATTTTTCTTAACACACATCAATTTTCCGTTGAGAAGAAAAATCGATTTTTTTTAACCACCCTAATACCTACCCTATAATTTCGTAGATTCTTCGGACAACAGATTGTCGGAGCAATTGACGAACAACGCGCAGACCCGCGCGCTCAAGCTCGAATTGGAGAATCGCCGTTTGCTGACGGTGATCGACACGCTGAAGGAAAATTCGTTCCACGAAACCTCGTCCCGAGTCCTCGAGCTCGAGAAGGAGAAGAAAAAACTGACGCTGAAGATCGAATCGTTGAACAACGGGAACGAGCGTCTGTCTCAGCAAAATTCCGACCTCGAGATCGTTTGCAGACAAGCCCTCGAGGAGAACAAGAAGTTGCAGGATACCCTGAAGAATCACAGAGCCTCGTTCGAACGTCAGCAACAAGAATATCAGGTTTGCCGACCCGAGCAATCATTTTTCGAAATATTTCGTTTCCCGTCCGAGATGAGCGACGCTTTGACGAAACGCATACGTTTGTTTTTTTGTTCGCAGACTCAGCTCAGCAAAATCGTACAGATGGAAAATAATTACGACGCCGTCATCAAAGAGAAGCAAAGAATTCAGTCGATCCTCGAGAGCGTTCAGAGACGAGCCGACGATCTCGATCGCTCGTTGGATCTGTCGAATCAAAAGCTCGACGACTTGAAAAACGTCCAAGCCAGTGCTAAAAATGCGGAAGCAAAGTGCTACGATCTCGAGACTAAAATCGCGATTTCGGAGAAGGAGAAGGAAACTGCGCTGCGCGACGTTCACAAATATCGCGCGACCATCGAGGTAAATTACTTGTTTCTCCCTCTCCCAGGGAGTTCGCGGTTCAGTTTTTAAGAAAAATATAAACGAGTTTGCAATTTCCACGCTGCTGTATCATTTTTTAAGGTAGTCCTATCGCCAGGCTTCAATCCATAGGATCTTGATAATTTTTTTGAGCTTCACTAAATATATTAATAATCGTCTCTGTAAAATTTCAGGGTCGTTTATCGACCTAATTACAGAGGAAAGAAATATTAAAATTACGTATTTTTGTGAAGGAATTCCGAGACGACATACAAAAACCCAATTTCCGGTCGCTACAAAAGTGTATATAATTGTGGAAATCCGTCAGATTCTTAAAAATAATCAGATTTACATACTTAACACTTGTAGTAAACCAATGCTCTCAGAAAAAATTACGCTTATTGACCTAATTTTTATGTAATATCAAGTTTAATTTGAACTTCCGGTATTGGATTTATTACCACTTGCTACGATAAAGAGACGTGACAGCAAGGCAACAGCTGACTGTAGTCCTAACCTCATCTCACTCATTCCAATTTCCACACATATTTCATTTTTAACCGACATATTTCGCCGACACAAATTTTCCACGCTTTTTACCAGTCGTGGCCCGAATACAATGCTTTATATTTCCCGCACCTGACATTGTTTTGACAGATCGACGTTGAAAAGCATGGAGGTTAAACTCGCCTGGTTGAGTAAAAAGGGACGGAGATAGAACCAATATTGCCAAATATCAAACCTAGAAATACTGCGCGAATCGTTGGAATAACTATTTTTTCATTTTTCTAACTAAATGTGAACATTCATTAAACAGTTCACACATGGAAAATTTAGTTATTACAATTTTTCAGCATATATTACAGATGTAAATTGTAAAAGTGTGAAGTATGACCAATGGTATGACTAGTGTGGAGCGATAGGACTACCTTAAATCGCGTTCACGAAAATTCCTTTATGCGGAGATGGCGTTTAAACAGAGGAAGGAAGGAAACCGCGATAAATGCATACGACATCAATGAGAAACTTGCTTCCATTTGCATTATGATATTGAATCGCTGGAACGCATGGAAAATAAATTCTTTTTCATTGATAACATTTCTTTTTGGTCGATTGAGGCTGTGAAAATCATTCGAACGTTTTTATGTATTTTTATTACAGCCTTACGCCCTCAAGTTGCAACAAAAAATGTTTCGAATAATAATAAAAATAACGTTGCATTCCAAAGATGCGGAGTTCAAAGTCATTTTGCATTTCTTTTCGCGACCGACTTCGCGATTGTGGCTATACTGCATAAACTCGTGTTTCAGGAGAAAGACGTGGCTCTGGATACTTTGACCAACAACGTTGAGGTGCTGGGAAGAAGAGTCGCCGAACTCGAGCATGAGAGGGAAGTCCTCCAGGAGAAATTTACCCGGTAATTATAGAGCGCGCAATTTGATCGAAACGTGACTTAAAAAATGATTATTCTTCAGATGCGCGTGAAGATTAAGGGGGACATACCTTTGGGCGAGGACAAAATTGCGGAGTTTCATGATTTTTTTTAAGGAAAGATTTCCTTCAAAGATTTGAATCTTTAAAAATGGCGGAGGTATGGCACGGTCTTGTAAACGGGCTGAGGCGGGATTAATCCGAAAAAAGCAACACAGATTTTTCTTTAATTAACACTCATACGCAGAATATGAACCAAGAAAGAGTGAGACATTTTTTTTAATTGATGAAATGGTACGCCTTGATACAAAAATATTGTATTATCCGAAAAAATTGTTAAATTTTTTTTTTAAATTAAATTTTTTTTATTTAAGAAAATGCCGTTCAGAAAACCGTGAAAAAATACCATGTAACAGCCAAAAGTAGTAATGAAACGTACCCAAAGTGTCAAAAATGATGAAAAAAATCATGAAAATCGGAAAATGTCTTTCTCGCCTCCCCCTTTAAATTCACAAATTGTAACGTGTCACAGTTTGCGATTTGGCACAGAGGAACAGTACGAAACTTGAGCGTCTTCATCGAAGTATTTCCCAGCAAAGAAAACGACCGCCGAACATTTAGTTTTGTTTGAGTGGAGAAAGATTCTGGATAAAGGCTGGAAATATTGGATAAAATGCCAGGAACAAAAATTTGTGCTCGAGGTTGTAGAACGGCTAACATCGAAAGCAAATGATTATTTTCAGGCTTCAAGATATCGAGAGATCCAGCAAAGAGCTGGATTCCCGCGCGGCCATGGACCGCGAAACCCTCGAGACTCTTCAGTCCAATCTCGTCGCTGAAAAAGTGAATAGTCAGCGATTGTACACGGTACTCGAAAAATTGGGACTCAACGCGGATATGCTGCTTACTCTGCCCCCCGAAAACATTTTCAAGAAGTAAACTAGACGAAAATGTTCACTACAGTTAAGGGATCATCATAGTGTAACGGGTCGAAAAATAGCCGATTTACACGATTTTTTTATCGATGGTTAAAATACGTTTATCAGTTTGTTTTTTTTTTTATGTCAAATTAAAGCACTCACGAAGAACAGAAAATACATTTTTTTTTATTTTTTACATTTTTTTAACGGTTGAAAATGTTCTCGAAAAAAGGAATCCTCACAAATTATTGTTAATCAGTATGAAAGCCGCTATCTTGCTATGGAGGTTTCTTTTAAGGGGTTAGGCCACTCTAGAGGCCAAAAAATAGGCTTTTTGGGGACTTTTTTCAGAGAAACTACAAAATAAATCGAGATTACAAAAAAAGGTGTTTATCATACATATCAGTGGTTGTATACAAAAAATTTTTTGAAGCGATCAATTTCAAAATGGCGTCTCTGCAGCGTTTATCTAAAAAAATTATTATATTCAGTCACTGACATGTATGATAAACACCCTTTTTTGTAATCTCGATTTATTCTGTAATTTTTCTGGAAAAAAAAGATCCCCAAAAAGCCTATTGCAAAATTGACAAAATGGCGGCGGTTTGAAAAAAAGTGTCGAATTTAGAATATTTTTTCGACAGTTTTTCGTTAAAAAAATATGGAGATTAAAAAAAAGCTTCCATAGCAAGATAAAGAATGGCGTGAAGAATGTTGTGTAAAAATGTGAGACGGATAGCTTGAAAACTCTTCCTTTAAGAGTGTACACCGTTTTGAAAAACGACATTTGAAGAAAAACGCGTTTAACGTTCCGAGTGCGGAATTTTCATATAAATTGTCTGCTTACGTTTATGTAAGTATATGAACATCATGTTTATATCCGTCTATACTATCAGATGGTGCAAAAAAAATCGATATTTTTGAAAATTTTACACTGTGATGATCCCTTAACTTTGCCCACGTCTAATAAATCCCCGTGCTTACTACAAACGACAAAATCTATTTCTCCAGGATAGCACAAATTCCCGAAGTCGTTGTGCACATAAAGTCTTCGATCGTTGAGGAGAAAACATGTAATTGCAGCGAACGAATGCCGGACGTCAAAGTCGCAGCTTCCGCCTACGACGCGTCGATAAATATGAATTTGCAAGAAATCATTGAATCTCAGAAGGTAAATTCGGTCAATGAACGATAATACCACGAAGACCGAGCGGCGCTCGGCAACGAGAATGGGGTGGGAGGTCCAAGGGCATAGAGAATAATATTTTGCTACGTTCTTTCCTAAAATTTCAATATTGAGCCGGGGTCGTCACGTTTGTCTACGTTAATGAACTGGGGAACCGTAAAGTGACGGTTGTGGGGTTAAAGTGAATGGGATCGTAAAAATTCTCAGGGGTATGAAAAAAATATTATAAATTATTCAAGGTAGTCCTATCGCAAGGCTTCAATCCATAGGATTTTCATAATTTCTTTTTGAGCCCCACTAAATATATTAATAATCGTCTCGGTAAAATTTCAGGGTCGTTTATCAACTTAATTACAGAGCAAAGAAATATTAAAATTGCGTATTTTTATGAAGGAATTTCGAGACGACATACAAAAATCCAATTTCCGGTCGCTACAAAAGTGTATATAATAGTGGGAATCCGTCATATTCTTAAAAATAATCAGATTTACATACTCAATACTTGTAGTAATCCAGTCCTCTCAGAAAAAATTACGCTTATTGACCTAATTTTTATGTAATATCAAGTTTAATTTGAACTTCCGGTATTGGATTTATTACCACTTACTACGATAAAGAGACGTGACAGCAAGGCAACAGCTGACTGTAGTCCTAACCTCATCTCACTCATTCGAATTTCCACACATATTTCAATTTTAACCGACATATTTCGCCGACACATATTTTCCACGCTTTTTACCAGTCGTGGCCCGAATACAATGCTTTATATTTCCCGCACCTGACATTGTTTTGACAGATCGACGTTGAAAAGCATGGAGGTTAAACTCGCCTGGTTGAGTAAAAAGAGACGGAGATAGAACCAACATTGCCAAATATCAAACCTAGAAATACTTCGCGAATCGTTGGAATAACTATTCTTTCATTTTTCTAATTAAATGTGAACATTAATTAAACAGTTTACACATGGAAAATTTAGTAATTACATTTTTTTTGCATATGATAAAAATATAAAATGTAAAAGTCTCAAGTATGATCAGTGGTATGACTAGTGTGAAGCGACAGGACTGCCTTAATACTAAGTTTCAAGTAAATCTTCTGACCATGTTTTTTTTATTGTACATACAAACTGTGCCACCCTCTTTCTCCCCTAAGGGGTTGAATTTCTAAAAACGCTGGAATGCGTGTTTCGTTGATTATGTCAAGCACGAATATCAAATTTCAAGTAAATGCGACCAGATTTTTTTCAAATTCCCATACCAACTTGGCCACCCCTTTTCTCCCCTTGCGGGTTGAATTTCAAGAAATCCCTTCCGAGTGGGTGCTTACGTCACAAAAGCAACCTACTGTCCAAATTTCATGTAATTAGCTTCAGCGGTTTTGGCCCGGCGTTGATGAATCAGTCAGGACATGTTCTTTTGTCTGTATAAAAGATAAAACTCTAGATGCCTGATCCGAACTGCTCTACGCGTGTAAAAAATTCCAATGATTCCGAAACGACAATAAAAACAGGGGTTCATCGAATATTTAGAGAAAATATTAATGATATAACTCGGAAAAAATGTGACTAGCAGGAGAATTTTCGTAGCCGCTTTGCCGACAAAATGTAAAAATGTCTAAACTTACTAAATTTGCCGAGAAAGTGTAAAATGTAAACTGACTAAACGTTGCCGAGAAAATGTAAAAATGTCTAAACCTACCAAAATTGCTCGCAGAGGGAAATTGAGAGTCTCTTGAAACGTTCGAACTCGAGTCAGGCGAGAGCGGAACAGCTAAAGTCTGAGAAGGCTCAACTCCAGGTATCCGTGACGACACTCCAGTCGCAAAGTACATCCCTGACGACGCAGCACACGGCTCTGCAACTCGCAAATTCGCAGCTCGTAGCCGAGAAGGAGGAGGTAATCAACAACATTGCCAATCGAACGCGAAACCGCCGCAGCTTCTATAATTTTTATCGTTTTTCTATTGTCGCGGTAAATAAACCGAGTCAGACCACACAACGACCGTGGCTTGTAACGTGCGTTTTTATTACTTTTCTGTAGCTTTTGAAAGATCGCGTTGCCCAGCAAAGAGCCCACTCACAACTCGTTAACGATCAAGTCACCCTGCAATCTTTGCACGAGCAGCTCAACAACGAGTATGAGAATCTTCTCCGCGAACGCGAGACCCTCAAAGGACAACTGCGCGACGCGAAGAACAACAATCGGGCGCTTCGCGAGTCCTGCGAACGTCTGGAAATGAAGAACAAGGCGCTGATAGCCGATCACGAAATGGCCGTCACAAATGTCAAGAGTCTCAATAATTTACGCGGCGAACATTCCAAACTCAAGGTATCCAATAACGATACCTCAAACTTTCTCTATTTCGCCATAGAAAAGTCACGTATTCTGGAATTGTCCAGTCGGTGCGGTCATTGTTACAACAAACATTAAGGGGTTGAAAATATTTGACGATGCTAACATTGGGATTATTTTGAAAAATCAACGGCGAAGCAATAAGTAGGATGACTGGAAAATTCGTCCGGACATTTATTAACGGCGGGAGATACCTTTAGGCGAGCAAAAAATTGCCGATTTTCGTTATTTTTTTTAGAGGAATAATTGCTTCACCATTTTTGAGACTTAGGATACGTTTTATTACTACTTTTGGCTCTTATGTAGTATTTTTTAAAAATTAATCTTTAAAAATGGCAGAGGTATGGCACGTGACACGTAGCGTCGGTGGGATTGATATGAAAAAAAACCAACGAAGATTTTTATTTCATTAACCCGATCAGCGGGGGGGGGGGGGCAATTTGACCCGGCCGGAAATTTCAACCAACCCCTATTTTTACACCAAACAAGCGAGTTCATTTGTTTATTGTTATTTTTAATTTGGTGAAAGTTATATTTCGTTATATTTTTGTGTTTTATTATTGTTATTTGTTAGATTATCGTGTAGTAGAAGCCCTTAGCATGGGGCGTGAATTTTTTCAGATTTTTGGGAAGACTTTTTCGAGCATTTTTAAGCATGAAGCCAATTTGACCCCCCCCCCCTACACCTAAGTGGTGCAAAAACAGCGCTACAGTGATCAGGTTATCACTCATACGCAGGATATGAACGAAGAAAAAGTGGGAAATGTTGAAAACCGATCAAATGGTACGCTTTGAAACAAGAAGATCGAATTTTCCGAACAAATGGGTACGTTTTGCACCCAAAAACTACTCTTTTGTTTAATTTTCAAGGACATTTAGAATCATGTTTCAGACAATAAGGTTGGAAAGACTTATACCAAATTTCAGTCACGCCAGTTTTGAAAATGCAGATTAGAATGCCATATAGTATAGCATATAGAAGGCCCATAACGTTGCTATTCCTGAAGATTAGTAAACGAAAAAAAATACCATGTCTCAAAAATGGCGAAGAAAACTTTCGTTTTGAAAAAAAATCATGAAAACCAGTAAAAATGTTCCTCGCCTAAAGGTATCTCTCCCATTAACAAAGTTGTGTACCAAATTTTATAAAAGAAATATTAATAATCAAAGGAGTTATGAACAATCTCGTGAAGGACCTGTGAACGTGAGGGGCTCAACGGTGTACTTGATTTTGGTCACCCGGTTGATCTGAAACAAAACAAAAAACAATTTTTTTTCTTGTATTGGATAATATTCGCTAAGACTTTACCTGACTTGACTTAACTTGAGTTTTTTTTTGTTATCGTATTTCAATCATCAAAAAAAAGTTCCATTTCTTTTAAAATTATTTTTTTTATTTAAAAATTTGCAATTTTTCTTCTCGAATTTTCGAAGAGAACTTACATGATTGTTAATAACTAATGAACAAAAATGTCAAGAAAAACGTCGGTCAAGACTAAACTACTATTATACTGAACGAGTGTACCGATTTTCAAATCAATCCATTCAATCGATGCCGAGAAATCGTGTACACCGTTATGAAAAACAAAGTTTCGAGAAAAATGCGTTTGAAGTTTTCCTAACAGTTCCATCATAGTAATTATAAGTTAACCTTCAATCTGCGACTCCTGCACCATATGTTGAACTTTCCTGTTAGATTTGAAGTGCCGCAAGCTACGGACGAAAAAAATTCCCTGTACCCTCACGTTTGCTCTGCATTGAAAGAGTATGAGCCTGGTAGCTTATCATGAAAGAGTTTCACCATGAAAATGTTCAAATATCTATATTTCAATACCGTGACATGATAAAGTTTAATATTGCATGCGCATGACATTTGATTCTATACTTCAGCATCTAAAATATTGAGACAGGACTAGTTTGGACTCACATTGATTGACTGGGAGAACCGCATTGACTGCGGTAACCGCAATTTTGTTCCAATATCTATTCAACTCCCAAAATCTCTGGAACACGTTACTTTCTGTATTCCCGGATACTTCATTGAAACACTTCCTGCACGTCACTCTATTCAAAGAAAAACCAAAATCAATCGTCAAATTGGCACCTAATGCTTTTGGGATTTGATTAGTACCTGCCCACACTATAACCACGCGAAGTCGGTACCCCGTAACTCAATGCACCTCCCGGACCGTGCCCTCGTCAGCTGCGATCGAAGAATCAACCACGACTTCTCGTACTAGCTAAAATCGTTTTTTCCTTCCAACCGTTTTGTAGGACGACTTTAGAAATCTTTTCACCGCCACGGAAAAGCTGAAGCTCGAGTACCGAAACCTTCAAGAGGACTACCGCAAAAACAAAGTTGAGATGAACCGACTGAGCCTGAAGGAGACGGAAATGCAGGGCGAACTGAGTGCGAGGGACGACAGATGCGCCGCGATGGAAGTCCAGATAAGCAAATTGAACGAGCGCTGCGAAATGTTGCTCCAAATGAATTCCGGCCTTGATAGCAACAGGCGATCGTTGATGGATCACATAAGTCTTTTGTTCAGCCAATATCACGAACTGTTGACGCACTCCCTCGAGGATAAGGAGCACTACCACATGGAGGAGAAGATGTACACGTAAGTTCGTAATGCCTCGTATGGGAAAATAAAAAAAAACGTCAATGAAGTCCGACGATAATACATTGTACTGGATATAAATAGATAGGAAATAAATAGACTAACTTTTCAATACTGACACGAATACGATGTGGTGCATGGGCGATAGTGTATTGCACCCTTTTTCGAAAGGTGTCTCAATTTGATCCTTTGGTGGCAATAAACTACTGGAATTTTTATTTCTCTTTTATGAAATCGATAAGTGCCATAAAAATGCATTTAAATGTTACATTTCGAATTTCCGCGAGAAAACGCTAGCCGCCATGCTGCTTCGGTTCGTCACCTCACATGCATAGTAAACATTGACGCTGCGCTAATTGTGAATACATGATTTTTTAAATTAAAAGCGAGTTACTATCCCTATCATTGGTGTGTTGCTCTTAAATGTAAGAATACTAGTGTAAAAACACCGGGGAAGTTGTGGATTAAAATGCCAATTGATGTAAATATGAGGAAGACTTGGTTAAAACTTGCGAGAAGAGATCCAAAGTCATAGTCCGAAAAAAACTCATTTGTTCTTTCTCGAAGTACAGATAACTATTTGAAAATTTGCAATTAACTATGACAAACGAGAATATATAGTTGACGTTTTCTTTCACAGGTTAGAGAGTAATACGTCCACCGCTTTCTTTGTTTATCATGTCAATGACGTCTAGAGAAAGTATTTTTTTTTAAAGGAATTATAAAATTTATTTTGCGTTTTTATAAATTAAAACCAACATTATTCGATTGATTATTGCGAAAAATACCTTATTTATACATTCTTAGTATTTTTCTTACATAGAGTAAAATACCATATTTCGAAAGAACTCCAAGTCGTGTAGCAATAAGCGTTGGGCAAAAGTGCCAGAATTAATTGTCCAGAATTTATTATTTGCAAGAATTACGAAACTAAAACGGAATTGAAAAAAAAAACTGTAAAGTATAAAAAGAAATATTTTTATATATTTTCAATATTTATATTATTCTTCATTATACACAAAAATGTTATGTCAGTGCCAAACATTGCAAATTTCAAAAATTCAAAACTAATTTACTCTAAAGCTTCATACATTTGCATTTAATTTGTTGATAAGCAACCATACAATTATTATTATAGATAAGTGTTTATAGTATCAATCGTATTTATTCCACGGTATACCTTGTAAGGGTGTTTACACCTTAGATAAGTGTTTGTATTTATTCTTTCTTTACTGGCGCCGACGTAAAAAAATATTTTTATAATAAAGAACAGGCTCTGTATTTGCTTTTAGTATATTTTTTTTTACTTTACAGTGTTTAAATTATTTTTCGAATTACAGTTTCTTAAGAAAGAAAATTCAGTATTTAACATTTTTACACATCATTTTATACATTTTATAAAAAATTTATAAAAAAAATTATAAAATTTCATAAAAATTCAGTATTGAACATTTTTATACATCATTTTGTACATTTTTATACATTTTATGATCTTTAAAAAACCATGTTCTTTATTGGCCCCACTCTCCCCGGAATATTTGCAAAACCTGAAAAAGCCAGGGAATTTCTGAGTCAATAATGCGCAATAACCATGAAAATGTCGTTTTCGTAAAAGGTATTTGCGACTATTGCAGGGACAAGGTGAATCACCTGTACAGACAGAAGGAGAAACTCGAGGAGAAAATAATGGAGCACTACAGAAAATTGGAGAGCTGCTCTACGAAGAACAAAAGATTTGGAGCGAATCTCGTCATGAGGATAAGAAAAGCCGGCTCCGAATTGTTGAACAAGGTAAACAGAATTGACGCCCTTTCTCTCTATTAGTGAATGAAACTAGTGAACAAACTTCTCTAAAATTGATACCATTTTTCCCGATTCGTTTACTGAAATTACCGATCGTTTTTTTTTGCCTCTTTTTTCTCCAGAATCGACGCTCTTGGGCGGAGGACTCGAAACAATTCGAGGGCAGTAAGACCTACGAAACGGAATCGGGCTCGAACGATTCGGACGCAAGTATCGAGGATCAGCGTATTGCAGGATTGGTGGCCGATCCCGTAGGACTCGAGGGCGATGCTCTTTCCTTGGGGCATCCGGGAACTCGAAGGACCGTTTATTATACGGACGATTTGCCGACTCCTGCAACCTCGCTAACCGTGAGTCGCCTTGCAATTTTTTACTTTCCAATTTTTTTTAAACGGGTCTATGGAGGCTCCAGCAATTCACTGATGGATGCCAAAGGCTACTTCTCTTTGGACGTCGATACGTTCACTAAAAGTTCAACTTCGAAGCTTTGCAAAGTTTCACTACATCGTTTGGGGGATGAAAAATGTAATCTAAGCAATTCGAAAATGCATATTCAGCCGAAAGTTTATTTTGGTCAGAATTAATCAGCACATAGATTCACAGCAAAAAGTTTCACTTGATCGGAGTTTGTACTTTGCGATTTGACAAAATCTACAAAAATTCGGATAAATTCGAGTCCACGTGATACGACAGAATTTCGAGTAATACAAATGCTGAAATTTATAAACAATACTTTTAAACTACATTTAAACAACAAGTTTAAACGGATAACTGAAAAAATAATCCACAGATTGGTTTTTCTTCATATTAAATGAAATAGTGCGGTTTTTCTTAACAGTTATGGTTTTTTCGCTGATTTTCTCTTTGGAAATTCTCCTTTTCGGTTTCCATCAAATGATATTTATCAAGCTGTAGGTTCGAAGTCTTGAAAATTTTTCAAAGGTAATGCGGAACAGTTGCAAAACAAATATGTAAAAATCACGCTTGTTCGTTTTTGACAAAAGTTTTAAATATAATTATTAATGAAGAATAGAAATTCAGAAAAAAGATTATAAGAACTCGGAAAGAACTGTATTGATCGCGAATGAAGGAAACATTTTTTCACTGATTGTCGATTAAACAATAATTTTCAAAATGCATTCGTTAGTAACATTTTAAAATTGCATTGTTATTCGAAATCATTGTTCACTCTAATATGTTTGAGTTCTTGAAGATCTTTCTCGTCTTACCGCAATTTTGATGAAATCAAACCTTTGTTTGGGAATGTACGTGCGACTCTCAAGAAAGTTTCTCATGAAACATCGTCAATTCATGCGCAGTTTATATCTTTCTTAAAAGCAATGCGCCATTGGCACTAAAACTGCGATGCCCGATTTTCCACAAGAAATTGTGCTGAACTGTTTAGAATTTCATACATTTTTCCCCTCGAAAACGTTCTAGTGGAATATACGAAACATTCGAACACGAACTTTCATTGGCAAACCACATCTGAAAACGAAGATCGCTATCTCTGGAGGTATTCCTTCCACGAAACCGAATATTCAACAATCAACTGATTTTCGTCTACAACGAAGCAGAAATAGATTCCAGTATACTGGTAAAATTTCAAGCCAAGTTACCGAACTTTGAACAAAAAACTGCAACTCCAAAAATCTTCTCATTCATACAGCACTTTATGGAGATAACACGTTCGCCACATTCCTGTCTAATAAATTATACACCAAATAACTCCAGATGTCTGATATAAACTGCTCGACCCGTAACAAATTCTGAAGATTCCGCAACGATAATAAAAACGGGGTCACCGAATGTTCAGAGGAAATGTTAATGATAAAACTTGGAAAAAAGGGTCTAGGCCCTCCGCAAAAGGAATACCTTAAGGGATCATCACAGTGCAACGGGTCGAAAAATAGTTGATTTTCGCGATTCTTTTTCGATGGTTAAAATACGCTAATCAGTCCGATTTTTTCATGTCAAATCAAAGCACTCATGAAGAACAGAAAATAAATTTTCAAACGTTTATTTTTATTTTTTTTTCATTTTTTTTAACAGTTGAAAATGTCTTCGAGAAAACCGAGTCCTCGCGATGTACACGGTTGTGGCCGTAAATATTATCTGAAACAAAATTTGTTACAAATTTTGGTACACTGGGGTACATTCGTGCTCCACGAATTTTGTAAAAGTACTCAATTTTACCGAGTAAGGGGAGGGTAGGGGTTTCAGCGTGAAAAAAAAAAAACACTTTTTTGCGATTTTTTTTCATCTATATGGATAGAGTAAATTCATTGAAATCTTTTGTACATTGTTAAGTGGTCATTTCAAGAACATTCCGTGAAATTTGTACGCAAAAATATCCACAAACAAGCCGGTGACAAAGCTTTTCCAAGAACGCCTTTGGAAAAACACGATTTGCGGTGTTCACTGTATCTCAGCTAGAAATTATCTGAAATCAAGTACCATTAAAATTTAGTCAAAGTATCATTAAATCCTCCCCCCAACGGTCTGTGATAATTTTTTTTTCATTTCTACATTTTTGGTGGTCATGTAAAGTGAAAAGTGCTATTTTTCACGAAAAATTCCACCATTTCGGCGGTGGAAAACCCCCTTAATGTGAAAAAAATCTCAAACTAACCGTTGGGGGGAGGTATTTTATGTGTAGAAAGTGTGTACCAAGTTTGAAATAAATCGGTCATGTAGTTTTCAAATGGCTGTGAACACGGACTTTGAAAAAGTGGTTTCGACAAAAACGCGGCACCGGCTTGTTTGTGGATATTTTCGCGTACAAATTTCACGGAATGTTCTTAAAATGACACTTAACAATGTACAAAAGGTTTCAATAAATTTACTCTATCCATATAGATGAAAAAAAATCGCAAAAAAGTGGTTTTTTTTCACGCTGAAACCCCTACCCTCCCCTTAAACATTTTCTTTCCCCTTCGGATCAAACATTGACACACTTTTCGAATTTTCTGGAATGTTTAAATGGTACCATCGTCTTCCTCATTAAAAGTCGAAGAAAATCGTGCGCTTCCAAACATTTTATTCACTATTCAGAACCCCGATAATCGGGTCCAACGCGTGGGGTACATTTGTGCACCAGTGTGCCTTTAGAAGGCAAAACAATTAGTGTACCATTCTAGGGTTAATCACTATGAAAGCCGCTAGCTTGCTGTGGGGGTTTTTTAAAATCAAAATTGACAAAATGACGCCGGTTTCAAAAGAAATATCGAATTTAGCCTACTTTTTCGACAGCTTTTCGTTAAAAAAAAAGATGAAGATTAAAAAAAAAGCTCCCATAGCAAGATGAAGAATGACATGAAGAATGTTGTGTCAACATTTGATAGCTTGAAAACACTTCCTCTGAGAGTATACACCGTTTTGAAACCGACATTTCGAGAAAAACGCGTTTAAAATTTCAAGTGCGGAAATTTCATATAAATTGTCTACCTATGATCAATCGGCGATGCCACGCCATGTTTATAACCGTATATGGTATCGGATAATGCAAAAAAATCGATTTTTTGAAAATGTTACACTGATGATCCCTTAAGAGGGAATGACACCTTATCGCGGTCGGTATGGTAGAACAATTATAGATTTCCAAAAATCTCTGAAACGGCTCTTCAGATCCCGTCGAAACTTTGCCAAACGACGTCAAATAGATAGACGAACAGCTGTCTTCCCCTCAAATTTTCTGAATTTGAGAAAAAATATGTAGATTGGCTTATGATAAGCCAATCTAGTTTTTTTTTCTCAAATTCAGAAAATTTAAGGAGAAGACAGCTGTTCGTCTATCTATTTAACGTCGTTTGGCAAAGTTTCGACGGGATCTGAAGAGCCGTTTCAGAGATTTTTGGGAATCTATAATTGTTCTACCATACCGACCGCCATGAGGTGTCATTCCCTCTTAAGGCCATTTGTCACACCGACCGAGCACCCATGAGTGCGAGAGAGATAGCTGATTTTCAAATTCACAGTGTCCTCCGAAACGGCTGATATTTCGGAAAAAAAGAAAAGAAACCTCTTCACTCCGTTGAACGACAAAAAGCGTCTGTCTCTTCGTTTGCCCGAAATATGATCCGTCCAGGAAAAAACTTGTCCGTAGGATTTTTACCGACCGGGCGTGCGAGCCTCAACATTTCTCGGCGAGCCGTTTGCCCCTCGTCCCTTTTCCCGACGCTCAAATTGCCCAAATAACATATCTGCCTCTTCTTCGATCCAGCACGAGCCAAAGCTGTCCTCGTCGACGCCGTTGCCGCACGCGCGCCCCGACAGTTTGGACGGTCGATCGAGCCAACAGGAACAACCACCGAGGGTCGAGGTACCGCATTGCGAGCCCCGTCCCTTTCTCATTTACAACAAAGTTTCGGCGGTCATAAACGAATCGAAGAACGTTAGCACGCCGGTAAAAGACGAGGCGCAAAATGACGAAATCACGGCCG
This sequence comes from Ophion ellenae, assembly GCA_963210295.1. Classification (NCBI taxonomy): domain Eukaryota; kingdom Metazoa; phylum Arthropoda; class Insecta; order Hymenoptera; family Ichneumonidae; genus Ophion; species Ophion ellenae. Next base: position 29,048,708 of record OY723390.1, on the reverse strand, counting down.
AGCCACAAACCGTGAAAGATCCGAAAACAAGAAATCCCGTTTGGTACGAATACGGGTGCGTATAACGTATGTCCACCATATCGGGGAGCAACACCGATAGCTTTTCTAACTGACAACGAATCCCCGCTGCGTGAAATAACTAATAACGAAGGAAAAAATACGATCGATGTATTTTTCTATCTCCGTCGGTAAAGAAGTTTCCCTTGGTAATCTCGACGGCCGGTAACTTATCTGCGGAGCAATTCAACGCTATTTCAATTATCTCGATCGAATAATCTTCCGAATCTCGTGGCGAGAGAACAAATTTCGTCTTTGTTTATTTTATACATTGTGATATACATAGGTTTTATCTTTCGTGACGAAAGTGGACGATTTTTTTGTAACTGACTTATTTATATGTGCTCATCGATTATGTCAATAGCTATGGACTATATATATATACATACACACACACACACATATATATATATATATGTATATGTATGTGTATGTATGTGTGTGTGTGTGTGTGTGTGTGTATATATATATATATATATATATATATATATATATATATATATATATATATATATATATATATATATATATAGAGGTCATGTGCTCGTGCGCGCTTTGATACGACAGTAAGGTAGCAAAGTATTATTTGTACTAAAGACTCGCATTTCGTAGCTCTTAAGACTTGTCCCATTATATTGTCGCAAATATAATTTTTCTTGCCAATTAAAAGTGCTTTCTTCTTTATTGCAGAGCTAGCGCTCCTGTAAATTTATATATGCGTGGCAGGGGTGTTTAAGTTTGCATAGTTGGAATGCAGCGAAAATCTTTTAGGCTTTTATTTCTTTGTTTCGACCACTATCCAAGATACTTTCTTGTCAGTTAATGTTTTAGATTTTTAAGGGGAGGGTCGGGGTTTCAGCGTGAAAATAAAACACTTTTTTGCGAACTTTTTTTCATCTATATGGATAGAGTGAATTTATTGAAACCTTTTGTACATTGTTAAGTGCCATTTCAAGAACATTCCGTGAAATTTGTACGCGAAAATATCCACAAACAAGCCGGTGACAAAACTTTTCCAAGAACGCCTTTGGAAAAACACGATTTGCGGTGTTCACTGTATCTCAGCTAGAAATTATCTGAAATCAAGTACCGTTAAAATTTAGTCAAAGTATCATCAAATCCTCCCCCCAACGGTCTTTGATAATTTTTTTTTTCATTTCTAAATTTTTGGTGGTCATGTGAAGTGAAAAGTGCTATTTTTCACGAAAAATTCCGCCATTTTGGGGGTGGAAAACCCCCTCAATGTAAAAAAAATCTCAAACTAGCTGTTGGGGGGAGGTATTTTATATGTAGAAAGTGTGTACCAAGTTTGAAATAAATCGGTCATGTAGTTTTCAAATGGCAGTGAACACGGACTTTGAAAAAGTGGTTTCGAGAAAAACGCGGCACCGGCTTGTTCGTGGATATCTTCGCGTACAAATTTCACGGAATGTTCTTGAAATGACACTTAACAATGTACAAGAGGTTTCAATAAATTCACTCTATCCATGAAGATGAAAAAAATAGCAAAAAAGAGTTTTTTTCACGCCGAAACCCCTACCCTCCCCTTAATAAGGTGCGTTTCAACGATGCAAACTTCGGTATCATGTGCGGCAAGGATATTTTTGATTCGTCGTATCTGTGAAATATTGACCATTGGCACATCTGCGAGCTCAACTTTTGAGGACGTCCTCAACGGGTCTGCGTAAGATCGGGGCCCAAAAAAGCGGTCGACTTTCAATATTTTTTTATGATGAGAGCCAAGAGTGATTTTTTTCATCGAAAAATATCGATAAACTTTGACGTTATTATTTAAGGCGTTAGGCTACTGTGAAAATGGCAAAACTCTCGTTCGTCGCTTGAGGCAGCTCAAATCGAAGAGGAACGCCCAACATGTGGTGCAGCAATCACAGATTGAAGGTAAACTTATGATTACCACGATAGAACTGCTAGTAAAACATAAAACTTTTTGAAAACTTTAAACTTTAATTTCTCGATATTTCATGAACGGATTTACTTGAAATTTGGTACATTTATCCAGTGTAATAGCAGTTTAGTCTCGACCGGAGTTTTTAATTTTTAACATTCATTTTCATTAGTTGTCGACTATAACGATGGCATTTTTCCTTGAAAACCCGAAGAAAACAAAGTCAAAATGTTGTTTTTGATGATTGAAACACGATAATGTAAAAAACCTCGGTCAAATCTTAGCCAATATTATCTATTTTAAGAAGAAAAAAAACTCTTTTTTTTTGTTTCAAATTAACCGGGTGGCCAAAATCAAGTACGCCGTTGAGCCCCTCATGTTCAAAGGGCCTTTACGAAATTGCTTATAAATTCTTTAATGATTAGCATTTTTTTAAATTAAATTTGGTACACATCTTTGTTAACGTACCTACAAATAAATCTCCAAACGATTTTTCAATCTTGCTTATTTCTTGTAAAATATATTTTTTTGAATAACCCTGATTTTAATCATAAAAATGAAATAAAATAAATATAAAAATAGGAAAATGTCTGTTTGGTGTAATGATAAACCTTTCGTATAACCGGATACTCTTCTGAAATTTTGAAAATCATAAAAATGAAAAGCTCTAAAGTCCGATTTTCGACGAAAAAAAAAACAACAATAATAACTTGTGTAGAAATGGACAAGCATGTCAAAAAATCATCTGGTCATACTATAGAAAAAATGATAAACTACTCTGTTCAAATTTGAAGTGAATAGAATTCGCGATACGACTTCCGCCGTTTCATCAAAGATAGTTTCGAGAAAAACGCAAACGAAACGAAGGGTAAATCGCAGCAGGGCGGCTCGCTGCAGCCTAGCATGCTATCTGAACCTCCACAAATATCATAATTCGGTCTGTTGAAGTTTGCATCGTTGAAATGCAACGAATATTTTTTCTTATTTTTGCATTTCGTTTTCTTTGTCATCAAGAACCTTTTCTTGCCAATATAAGCTGAAGATTTCTGATAAGAATCCTATTTAAAAAAAGTGATTTTCGTATTCCAAATTGGGCTACGACACTTTCATTATGCTCCAACGCTTCAAATTTTAATATCATGCAATATTTGGAATTTTGAAAAAAACATTTATCGCAAACTGAGGTAGTCCTATCGCCAGGCTTCAATACATAGGATTTTCATAATTTTTTTTGAGCTTCACTAAATATATTAATAATCGTCTCTGTAAATTTTCAGGGTCGTTTATCAACCTAATTACAGAGAAAAGAAATATTAAAATTGCGTATTTTCGTGAAGGAATTCCGGAACGACATACAAAAACTCAATTTCCGGTCGCTACAAAAGTGTATATAATAGTGGGAATCCGTCAGATTCTTAAAAATAATCAGATTTACATACTTAACACTTGTAGTAATCCAGTGCTCCCAGAAAGAAATTCGCTCAATGACCTAATTTTTCTGTAATATCAAGTTTAATTTGAACTTCCGGTATTGGATTTATTACCACTTGCTACGATGAAGAGACGTGACAGCAAGGCAACAGCTGACTGTAGCCACAACCTCATCTCACTCATTCGAATTTCCACACATATTTCATTTTTAGCCGACATATTTCGCCGACACGAATTATTCACGCTTTTTACAAGTCTTGGCCCGAATGCAAAGCTTTATATTTCCCGCACCTGACATTGTTTCGACAGATCGACGTTAAAAAGCATGGAGGTTAAACTCACCTGGTTGAGTAAAAAGAGTCGGAGATAGAACCAATAATGCCAAATATCAAACCTAGAAATACTGCGCGAATCGTTGGAATAACTATTTTTTCATTTGTCTAATTAAATTTGAACATTAATTAAGTAGTCTACACATGGAAAATTTAGTGATTACAATTTTTTTTTGCACATGTTACAAATATAAATTGTGCAAGTCTCAAGTATGATCAGTGGCATGACTAGTGTGAAGCGATATGACTACCTTAAATTTAAGACCCTCGGGTATAAAACTACGAAATAGAATTGTCATTTTGAAATTTCAAGCTAATGCAATCCTTGACTTTTTTCAATCGCGACGTCGTTTTTCAAAAGCCGACAGTCCTCGAAATAACCTTTACTTAATTTACCCCCCCCCCCCCCCCCCCCCCCAAGGAGGGGGAATACCTTTAGGCGAGGAAAAATGTGCGGTGTTTTATGATTTTGTTTAAAAGGAAACATTTCTTTGCGACTTTTAAGACTCAAGGTATGTTTTATGACTACTTTTGGCTGTTACATGGTATTTTTAAAAATGATTAATCATCAACCCTTCGACTGCACACATCCGCCACTAACCTCTGCCAGCATATGGGGTCGATCCGACCGCAGATTTGCATATTTTGAATATGCATTTTTTGTAGGCATTGATCCTTATTTTATAGCCCAACATTTATTTTTCAAGAAAAACAATAATTAAGGGCTCGAACATCCGTTCAAAGTGGGAGATGCGTTGAAAAATAGGTACTTGCACGCAAAAGATAATTTTTTTTTCTTCAAAATATAAAAAAAGTCCTTTGCGGTGTTTAAAGAGGAATGTTTGTCGATCCGACAAAAGAGACAGTCTCGACCGTCTTTCCAAAAAGTATATTTATTCGAAGTTTTGAATTTGAGCATTTTCGGGGTAGTGAAAAATCGAATTTGAGCATTTTCGGGATAGTGAAAAATGGAATAGTGAAAAAAATGGAAAAATGGGGTCGATTCGACCCCAGGTCCTTTTTCGACCCCAGGGCCTTTTTCGACAGCTGTCCTCAGTACGCGGGCAGGATGTAGATTAGGGGCCGAGTGTCCACCTATAGAGTAGGAGCGGGGGAACATTCGAGGGCCGCACTGCGGCCGAATAGGCCGATTAATTCCATAAGTTAAGTTATGGAATTATGGATAAGTTAGCTTATGGAATTAATGGAAAATGTCAGCCTCCCCCGACGGAATATCACTCAATATAATGGAATAAACAAGTTGACGGTGAAAACAAAAATTTCCCGTTATGGGGTTATGGGGTTTTGAAGTTTGCGGAAACTTCAAGAGACGGTGAAAACAAAAGTTTCCCGCACGGGTTATGGGGTTTTGAAGTTTACAGAAACGGGTGATAAAATAGGGAATTATTAAATATTTCTACGCCTATATTGGGGAGTTTCTTTGGGTTGGCCCTTGGGAAACACGTAGCTGCTTAGCGAAGACAAACAAGAGGCGTCGAAATATTACCTGTTTCCGGAAACAGGACAGCTGTGGTCACGGAATCAAAACATATACATCGTTACCTTCATAATACACTATCTCTGAGGAAACACGTAGCTGTTTAGCGAGGCGTCGAAATATTACATGTTTCTGGAAACTTCAAAACCCCGTAACGTATGGAATTAATGGGAAATGTAAGCCTCTCCCAACAGAATATCACTTACTATAATGGAATAAACAACATCATGGTGAAAAAAAAAAAAATTCCCGTCCTTTTTCGGAAAAGTCCTCATACTGCATAATTACCACGGATACAAAGGGAAGAAAAAAAGCGCGCATTCCCACGATGCAAACTTCGAATTTATTTTTATTCGTTCTTTGTATGTTGATTTGATGATGACGGCGTCCGCGTGGACACCATATTACTTTTATTAGAATCTCGCCGAAATTATGCACGCAGCAACTCAGTTGTTTACTTTGATGGCCCCGAATAAGGTTATTCGGTATAGCGAATCGGCACCAGATGTCTACTGGATTAGCCAACCGTGCAGCATGGGAAAAGAAAACTCGATCAGGCCTTGGACAGGTAACCTTAACAGAGCCATGTGAGGGACGCGTTGCGGGTCGTCTGATGTGGGCCTGATTAATGCTGCCTTCTTACATCGGTATCTGGGTATTACTGATCCGGCAGACATACGGCGCCGATCAGGCACGGGCTCCGGTGCCCTAACAAGGTCCTCGCAAGATTACTTGATTCAGGACTGATCAGTTTGTCTTTATTACACCCGTTCTCCGGATTCACTGATCCAGTAAATATCCAGCACAGATCAGGTGGGCGCTTCTACGGTATTCCGGACCCTATCTTCGAACCTGATCAGTGATCCGGCTGCCGGAACAACATTTCCAGTCGGGGTATGCTGGACGCAGCTCTAGTCCGCCCCGTAGCAACATTTCTAGTCGGGCTCATACGCAGTATATGAACTAAGAAAAGGTGAAAAATGTTGAAAATGGATGAAACGGTGCGCTTGAAACAAAAATATTGCATTTTCCGAACAAAAATGGCTACATTTTGCAATAGAAAAATACTCTTTTTTATTTTCCAAAAACATTAAGAGTCATGTTTTAGAAAATAAGGTTGGAAAGATTCAAGCAAAATTTCATCGGTATCGGTCGATTAGTGTTTTAGCCAACGTCACGCCAGTTTTGAAAATGCAGTTTAAAAGACCGTGCGCTACCTCGGCGAATTTTAAAGATCAATTTTCAAAAAACCATGTAATAGCCAAAAGTAATAATAAAAAATACCCTAAGTCTCAAAAATGGTGAAGAAATCTTTCCTTTTAAGAGGATCGTGAAAATTAGCGCATTTTTTCCTCGCCTCAAGGTATTTCCTCTCTTAAGGGGAGGGTAGGGGTTTGCACTTTTGAAAAATCGATTTTTTTTGTCTTTTCTTATAGTTAAACATTTAAAGAATATAATCCCAAAATTTCAAGTCTATCAGAGCAACATTCTCGAAGTTATTGACTATTTAGTCCCGCTCCTTTAACACTGTACTTCCGACTTCTCTAAACTTCAAACGCGGTTTTCTCGAAACCACTTTTTCAAAGTCCGTGTTCACCGCCATTTGAAAACTACATGACCGATTTATTTCAACCTTGGTACACACTTTCTGCATATAAAATACCTCCCCCCAACGGTTAGTTTGAGATTTTTTTTACACGGAGGGGGTTTTCCACCCCCAAAATGGCGGAATTTTCCGTGAAAAATAGCACTTTGCACTTTACATGACCACCAAAAATTTAGAAATGAAAAAAAAATTATCAAAGACCGTTGGGGGGAGGATTAGATGATACTTTGACTAAATTTCAATGGTACTTGATTTCAGATCATTTCTAGCTGAGATACAGTGAACACCGCAAATCGTGTTCTTCCAAAGGTGTTCTTGGAAAAGCTTTGTCACCGGCTTGTTTGTGGATATTTTCGCGTACAAATTTCACGGAATGTTCTTGAAATGACACTTGACAATGTACAAAAGGTTTCGATAAATTTACTCTATCCATATAGATGAAAAAAAATCGCAAAAAAGTGTTTTTTTTCACGCTGAAACCCGTACCCTTCCCTTAATTTATGCAAAGGTGACGATATAATGTTGATTATGAGGTCAACTGGCTACTCCAGTGACGATCCTCGAAACCGAACGTCTTCGGGATCACCATTCCGCGTGTGTACGCACATACGTATATGCAAACACACACGAAAACGCACGTGTACGTCCCTTGGAGCGTGCGCTCGGGCTACATTGAAATCCTTTTGGAATATTTAATTGCGCTTGGATCAGGATGGCCGGAGTAACGATAAAGTTGGCCCGCGTCGCAAAATGAGCGGGTGTTTTTTTGCCCCGGAGGAGGCTCACCGGCATATTAAGCGAGGACACGATACGTGTATATGGCATCCGCTCGACGGCCTTCTTAAAGAGCCTCCTCGCCATTGTGCACGAGGAGAGAAGGGCGTAGTGGCAAATGGAAGGACGGCGAAACCGATGAGGGCAGGGTGGCGGGGCGGGAGGGGCGAGCAGAGGGAAAGGGCTTTCAAAGTTTTTTATCGTCATTCTCACGGGCCCAGGAGGTCGTGGTCAAAAAACTGCCCACCGCACTCGCGCGTCTGTCGCTCACCCCATCAAAAGTTCTCAGGGTCTCATGAAAAAATTTGCATACTCGATTCTCATCTGTCTCTAGGTTTCTCTCTCTCTCTCTCTCTCTCTCTCTCTCTCTCTCTCTCTCTCTCTCTCTCTCTTTTTGTATCTCCTAGGAATTTCTGCACTGGGACACGGTCCTTAGGAGTCTAGCGAAAAAACCTTCGTCCCTTCGCGGGCCGCTACGACTTCGCTTTTGGGGTTGTTTTTTTTCTTCTCGTTCTCAGCGTCTCGCCTAATCGGCGAAAAACACCACTCGATCGTGCGAGAGCAACTCGACTATGGATAATCGCTTTTTGGGAAGGCGGGGGGGGGGGGGGGGTAGGGTGCTTTCAGAACGAAATGAAAATAACGAAATCTCCGTTTTTTTGTTTTGGGACTTTTTTTTTGCCTGATTTATAGAAGAATGTTTTTTATGGGGAAATTCAAGTTGATGTTGCTTCGAGGACTCGGCGATATGCTCGCGTAGAGGGAAATAGTCGTTGTGAAAAAAAATTAACATTTTACTGAGTGGACTGTTTATCGGCAGACTGGAAGCGGGGACGGAGCTGGGAAGTGCTTGTTCTACTATTTTTGTTTAAGGGGCAAGGCCACTGTAGCCTTGACCCGGGGAAAAAAATAAGTATATTTTGGGAATTTTTTTTAGCGGGACAATGGAATAAATCAAAATTCTGAAAAAGGCCCTTTATTGTACATATCATAAACTGTATAAACTATTTTTTTCAAAGTAATATCAAACAAAATGGCGGCTGCACAGCTTTTCTTTGACGAAGCCTTTTTTTCATAGGCGCGCGGCTGGACCAACGGCACCTGCAGTTTTAGATTTACAGTGAATGAAATTTTTTTCGATTATACATGTGAGTAGCTACAGAAGTAGGTAGGATTTTTTTGATATATCGATTTTTGAAAAAACAGCGCGTCTTTTGAATAAAAGCTCAAAATTCTCAAAAAATCATCGTCCGAAAATTGTTTAAAAAAAAACTATGTAATATATCGAGAAAAACCTACGTACTTCTATGCAGAATGTAATTGTGAATATACAGTTAAAATTTCAAGTCAATCGGTCAAGATTTGTTCGAGTTATGAGTCCGGTCGACTTGAAAAATGTAGTTTCGAGAAAAACGGGTTTAAAGTTTTCGGTACGGATTGCATTGGACTGAGAGGGGCTCGCCAAAATTCAAAATAGAAGTATTTAGACATTTTTCCCACCTTTATCCTTTGAGTGTGTCATTTTTAAGATATTAAGGCAACTTTTAAGAAGAAAAAAAACGATTTTTCGATATTTCTACAGTGGCCTTACCCCTTAATGTGAAGATTAATTGACCTTTATGTACGTCCAAAAGGAAATCTAGGTGCCTCGAATCAATACATATCCGAACCACTCCCATGTACCCGAGTAGAAATTTGAGTCGGGAAAAAGTACTGCCCCTGACCTGCCTTCCCTAGATAATATCAGGCTCTGGTGGGGCCTTCCACCCTGGAATAGGTTCGCAATGTTACGTGTCTAAGACTAGGTCCCGATCCGCCGTTCCCTTTCTGGGGAGCTGATCATGAACGGGCCGGAGAACAAGCGGTGAATGACCAGGAAAGTTGTAGGGAATAGAACGGGAAGTAAACAGGAACAGACGAGGACATTAAAAATGACGTTTCAGCGTTTTTGGAATCCTTGTGTAGGTAAAATCGGGAGTGTATTCAATTTAGTATTTCGACAACATATTGTTTGGTGGTTATCCACTTGCTAGGGTAGTATATGAGTGTATACATACTAGAGTGATTCGTTTCAGGGCAACTTTTTTTTTACCCATCGTGCCCGAAAACCTTTAGTTGGTACCCAAAAACGAACTTTCGTGAAAGGGGGGTGTTGTCAAAAAATTTTTAGAGGTTGCGAATCAATATTGAAGGTTTCCCATTTGATTAACATTGAAAAAAATGTTTTTCTCGTTATTAGTGTTACCATTCCGCGAATTTTGATATCGCGATATTTTCCAAGTGGGTTCTTATAGGAAATATGATACTCCACAATAAAGTTCATTGAGCCATGGCCGTAAATTCAACCGTTTCAGCGGCATCATTATTTCAAGTGAATATTGTGCAAAATATCTATTCAAACGGCTGTAACGCCTAAGCTATTAGATATATCGAAAAATATTCAGATGAGAACTTTGTAGAGAAAGTGATTTTCTATAAAAAAGTCTTATAAGCCGAGCCCGAAAATTCAACTCTTTCTCAGCTATAGGTGGATGAAGTAAAATAAATAGATATTTTTTTAAACAAATCTATGCTTAATAACATACCTTTTTTCCAAATCCCGAATAAATAATCGAGTGGACAAAAAAAATCCGCAAAAAACGTCCTATTTTGGTCCGTCACAGTCCTCCGTTAAAAGAAATTGGGAGTCATTCAGACTAGTATAAGTATTTCTTTGAATCATCCTAACTTCAGCGACTGATCCTCGTAACCCTACTCTTCACCGTTCGATCAAAATCTGAGAAATGTCCGTGTTCAGTTGGTCGTCTATTGATTGCCCAATAGTGCACTTCGTAACGACAACACGAGTAAAAGAAATCGCGAGAAGAGTAAAAGGTCGTAAAGGTACACGTGCAGAAATGTGACCGAGCATTCCCTACTTTGTGTCCGGCCCTAACCAGACTTGCCTTGTCTGATTTACCTGACCGGGCCCTCCCATGGAACAAACCGGGAAGATCGCAAAATCGTTTTTTCACGGCTTACCCTTTATGTTTGGAAATTACAATCTTCTGGCCGGGATACATTGCGAGCAAGTACATCTTCACGTCATGTCTACCCTGCCAGAACATTGACATGTTCTGAAAAGTGAACCCTGTGTCTAAGAACTAAAGAAAAGCTACTTTGCTTTTCACCTCATCAAAGATATTTATAATTGATTGTGATGAAACTAAAACATCTGTTGTAATTCTGTTCATCATTGAGAGCATTCGTTTCATCAATGATAATCGACGAGGATAACAATGCTGATCATAAATACCGGGATTACGATAACTAATAATGATTTGAGCATAAAGAATAGCCAAATTATTTTATGAGGCAAAAAAGTAAAGCAGGTCATTCGTGGTTTTTGAACGCCTTGTCGCCAGGTTGGGAAATATCAATGTTCTGGCCGGGAAGATATTACCTAAATGTATTTCGCCAACAATCCGCCAGGTGGCTATAAGCGAAGCGCTTCGCGTAAGCAAGTTACCATCGTACGAGGATAAAAGTTCGTCCTGTGAGTTGTGCCACGTACAGAAGAGCTATGCTTACAGTGTGCACTTACGCAAAACTTATTTCGTGTAAATTGTTATTTGAGAAAATTAAAAATGAACAACGTTATTGAGGTGTAATAAAGCCTCGGTGCAAAAAATCTCGTCCAACGGCTAGATCGATAATTTAACAATGGTTGGTCTGAAAAATAATAATAAATGAGTTTTATAAACTATACAAATGTATACGTAAAAAATGTGGTCCAACGGCCGGATCGATAATTTAACAATGGTTGGTCTGAAAAATAATAATAAATGAGTTTTATAAACTATACAAATGTATACGTAAAAAATGTGGTCCAACGGCCGGATCGATAACTTGACAATGGTTGGTCTGAAAAATAATAATAAATGAGTTTTATAATATATACAAATCTAAACGTAAATGTCGTGCGACCTACTTGCACTAAGTCGTCTGTAACTTGGTCACTATTCTATATATTAAATTGAAGATTTTTTTCACATATTTTTGAGTATGTATAATGTGTGAAAATGCAACAAAAAAACGATTCTTTTTACCGGTCACGATGGTATCCCGCTTTGAAATCTAACAAGGAATATCACTTAAGTCTCCGGCTCCGATTTTGTTGAAACTCATATATGTGATAAAGCAATGAAAACGATTGGACACGTATTTCTTTTTATCTGCGGGAAAACTTCTTAAGGGGGAAACGACCCCTTAAAGAAAGGGGGTTTACCCCTTAATTCCATTTTTTCAAATTATTCTACAGTGGGTTTTTCATCGCTTTACATTCGAAGAATTTTGGTTTTCGTTTCATTCAGATTAGTGAAGCTGCAAAACCACCCCTCGACACGCCTTTTTTTGAGGGGTAGTTTCTTCCTTAAAACCGTTTTTCCGCAGATAAAAAGAAATACGTGTCTAATGGTTTTCAATGCTTATCACATATATGAGTTTCAACAAAATCGACGGTGGGCACTTAAGTGATGTTCCTTGTAAGAGGAGAGTCCATGGGTACACAAAAAAACAAAGATGAAACAAACAAAAGAAAAAACAAACGATGCTACAGGAAAGTTAAAAAAAAAATTGTATAAAATCGAGTCATAATGTACGTAGGAATCGGGTTCTAATAATTGAAATAAAACAAGTTTTCACATTTTTGTGTCTTAATGTTTCTTGTGTCTTTAAGATAACTTTTACGGTACTTAATTAATCGCAACGTTTTTCAACCACTCACGTCACTTCCGGCTAAAGTAAATTTCTCAATGAAGGGTTGTTGAACGTTTGAAAATATGGATTTTTGGTTTTTGACGGATTTTCAAAATATAACATTTGCAAAATATTCTCTGAAAATTTCAAGTCGATCCGTTCAAAATCGAGGAAGTTGTGGGCGTTTGGTCTAAATTGTAAAAGATACTTAGAAACAATTCACGAAAATTCCGGCTTTCTCCGGCCACGAGCCAAATGTACCCCGTTAATTATCCGTAACACAGTTCTAAGATAATTTTTACAGCCACTAGAAAGCTTTATAATTTTACGTCGACCCCTTCGTTTGCCTGCCAGTGTCCTACAGTCTACCATCCATCGTGCTAGAGTATGATATTGAAGTTTGCATCGTTGGAACGCAACGAAAATGATTCTTTTTCTTTAATTTTCCAAACAAATTTTGGCAGATTTGAAGTAGAAAAAGGCACACAAACATTTTTTTCGTATTCCTATTTAGCGATCTACAACAAATTTGCAACATATGATTTTAGATCGTTGCATTCCAGCAAACTTCAACCCCATGTTCAGACAACGGAGGCTGTCAATATCGCGTCTTATTGACAGCGATGTCACTTGTGGCTTGCAATTCGTAAATACAACTTTTAAATGTAATCTTTTCACTTCCGTAGGTTGACAGAGTGGATGAAAAGTGGCTTTTCGCGTATTCCTTCGAGTACCGTAAAATGGGGTTACATTGAACAGGTTTTGGAATCTTTTTTGTAGGTAACGTTTTTTTTAACATCCTAAATTCCAATTTTTTTTGCTCCAATAGAACAATGGGTCCTTTGGCTTTCAAATGTATAAGAAAGTCAAGCCCCACCAAATCCCACAATTTTATATATGTTATTTTTAAAGTGTCAACGTAACCTCGAGTGTGGGGTTTCTTTGACGAGGCATTGAAATGCAATTTATGTAAAAGATTAAGGGTTACTTTGACATCATTTTGATAAAAAAAGAATAATATTTTATGCATTATACATGGAATTGAATGAAAAACAACGGTTTTTTACAATCAAATTGTCATCTTTATTAAGGAAACATTTTACATAAAAATGTCAAGTACCTAGGGTAATATTATAGGCTCTTAAGGGGGGATTGTCGTTTTTTTCGCAAAATTTACCGCTTTTTGGGAATTTTTTTGTGAAGAAAGTATACAACGGAAAACTTGTGAAACTTGGCATATAGTTTTATTGATCTGTTTACTACATACAAAATTTTTTTTAAAGAATTCCATAAAATAATCCGCCTCCCATCCCCCTCGACGCGCGATGGTCCTTTTTTGATGGTGTGCACGATTACAGCCTTCACGTTCATCCTGCACCGAAAACCCAAAAAGCATTTTACTTTAGACACATATAGCTATCGTTCGATGAAGGGGGAAAAAAATTGACGATTTGGTGACGTTTTGAACTTGAAGTATCGATTTTTCGAAAAAAATTGATCGCTTTTTTGTTATAAATAAAAAACTATTAAACGTATTGCTTTTTTGCTTCATCAAACGATAAAAGGATGTCAGCTGAGCATTCTGTCCAAATTTGAAGGCAATCGGTTGGATAGTTTTTGAGAAATCGTGCACACCATAAAAAAAGGACCATCGCGCGTCGAGGGGGGTGGGAGGCGGATTTTTTGATGAAATCGTTTAAAATTTTTTTTGTATGTAGTAAACAGATCAATAAAACTATATGCCAAGTTTCACAAGTTTTCCGTTGTATACTTTCTTCACAAAAAAATTCCCAAAAAGCGGTAAATTTTGCGAAAAAAAAAGACAATCCCCCCTTAATCAGTCTCATAATTATCATTGAGATCAACATCCACTTGAGCAATATTACAATCAACTTTAGCAACATTATAAAAAACTTGAATAAGACATTCAAACACATTTAAATTTAAAGTAGCCCCAAAAACGGTCAATGTTAGCTTTAATGTCAATTTAACCCCGTTTTACGGTATGGTGTCATCGCTTGCGCTCGAAGTTCTTTAGGGTTGGAGTTAGCATCGTTGGGATGCAACGAAAATTCTTTTCAATTTTTCATTTTCATTATTATCCAAAATCAAATGTGCGAATTTGTTGTAGATAGCTAAATAAGAATCCGGAAAAAACGATTGCGTGATTTTTGTACCTCAAACTTACCGAAGAAAATTGGTAAAGTAAGAAAACAAAATTCCTTTGCATCCCAACGATGCAAACTTCAACGTCGTGGTATTTTTGCAACCCTTTAGGTTGAAAAATCTGAAAAAAATCATGAATACAGCTCTCGGTGGGTACTGTGGATCGAATATTGTAGCGGGTAATGCAGTGATAAGTTATCCGAAAAAAAAGGCTTTTTAATTTTACGAGAATTTGACAAAACCATTGAATTTGTATTAAACCGCACAGGTTATGAAACCCTATTCGAATGCTTAAGAGGGGAGATACCTTTAGACGAGGAAATTTTTTGTTGATTTTCATGATTTTTTTTTAAGGAAACATTTCTTCGCCATTTTTGAGACTTAGGGTATGTTTTATTACTACTTTTGGCTGTTACATGGTATTTTTATTTATTAATCTTTAAAAATTCGATCTTGAGAGCTGCATTTTCAAAACTGGCGTGACGTATAGCTCTAATCGACAGATTCTGATGAAATTAGGCATAAATATTTCTAACCTTATTGTCTAAAACATGATTCTAAATGTTTTTGAATTTTTTTTAAGTATTTTTTATTGCACAATGTAGCCATTTTTTCTGAAAATTCAGATTCATTTAATCGATTTTAAACATTTCTCACTTTTTCTTGGTTCATATTCTGCGTATGAGTATTAATAAAAGAAAAATCTTCGTTGTTTTGTTTCGGATTAATCCCGCTGACGCAACGTGTCACGCCATCTGACAACATCCGCCGCAACCCGTTTAGAAGATTGTGCCGTACTTGCGCCATTTATTAAGCTTAATAATAAAAATACCATGTAACAGCCAAAAGTAGCCTTATGCCACAGTAACGGGTATAAAATCATGTGCGAATTTAACAAATTTTTTTCGTACGAAACAGTGATTCACTTATAACATTAATTACACATATATTTAGTATGAATATCGAGCTGTTAGATTTTTTTTTTCGATATACAAAATAGCTGACTACACGAAACTTCTCGAAACAGCTTTTTTCCAATTGGCGTGACAAATAACTTCAACAATTTTCTATCGATTTATTCCAAATTTGAAAGTTATGTTCCTAATTGCATTTCGTAGAAAAGTACGTACGGAATTTCTGATTAATCAAAAACTTTTTATTTTATGAGCAGTTTATGAGCAGTTATAACGAAATTTTTCACTGGAAATTCATTTCTTAAGTTCAAATACCTACATCTTATGAATAAAACGATATTTTTTTAATTGGATGCTAAATGTCACGCCGCGGAGCGCCTAAAAAAAAGACAACAAAAGAAAATATTAGTAGTCGGCCATTTTGTACATCGAAAAAAGAAAATATATATTTTCTAACAGCTTGATATCCATACGAATGTATGTGTAATTAATTTTATGAGCGAATCACTTTGTCATACGAAGAAAAAATTGTTAAATTCGCACATGATATTATACCCGTTACTGTGGCCTAAGGCCTTTAAAAAATCATGAAAATCAGCAACTTTTTCCGCGCCGAAAGCTATCTCCCCCCTTAATCCGACACGCGCTTGACAGCGTCAATCCGACTGTTATTTTTTATCTGATTGGTCGATAAAAACTGTGCGCTATAAAAATTCAGATTCCGATGTTGACCTTAATCATCGCCAATTTTAATGCAAGATGTCTATCTTGTTTCTTTAGAGGATATTAAGGGGGAGGAGGAGAGAGAGAGAGAGAGAGAGAGAGAGAGAGAGAGAGAGAGAGAGAGAGAGAGAGAGAGAGCGAGAGAGAGAGAGAGAGAGAAAAAGTTAGAGAGAGACAAACGAGAGGGGCGGAAGCGCAGCTTTGTTTCTTCACTTTTCTTTCCGCAACCCTTTCCCCAATACTGCGCTACCGTAACTCACCCCCGTCCCCTGCGAGATAAAAAAAAGCCAGCGGACCGACATATATAGCATTAACGGTTCTCGTTCTGGCAGAATTTCTCGACGTCTCGGGTATTTTTCTCCGGCAAAAATAAAGATCCGTCTCTTTTTCTCGTCTCTCCTTCCGTCCTTCGCGGAAAGAAAAGAACTCGCGGGCGAGAACGTGAGAGAGAGAGAGAGAGAGAGAGAGAGAGAGAGAGAGAGAGAGAAGGTCGACAGCGGTTACGTGGCCGGCGCACACGGTGTACAAGAACTCGCGAGAAAGTGGGGTTAGGCGCGCTATGGCAAAAATAAGATTGATAAAAGCTCCACGGAAAGCTCGCGCGCAGGAAGAGAAACTTTGCAGTGTAAAAAACCGGCAAAAGCGAGATGCCGAAGAAAAAAAAATAACGTATAGAAACTCGCGAAGACTCCGCGCGTAGAAAACGAGAAGGGGAAAAAAATGATACAAAGAAATCGCGGAAGATCGCGTCGACGAGCAGAAGAGAGAACGCCTCGGATGGAAGACACTGCGAGTTTACATAGCTCGTCAAAGAGCCGCGTCGTTAGAGAGGGGACGAAAAAAAAACACGAAAAGAATGAGCACGAGAAAGTTTCCGATATCTTTACCGCTCTTCTGAGCTCGCGACGTAACCTCCAACGTTTTTCTAACGATTTGCAAAACTCGTCAAGATTTTCGATGCGACAAAGTGGCGTTCGATTATGCGCATATTGCAACGCAATCGAATATTCGACGAAGAAGTAGATTGAAACTCGCAAGTTTGGTCATTGTTGAGCCGGGGAATAATTAAGGGCTGATACCTAGTTGACGCTTCTGAAAATATGAATTTTTGGTATTTGACGGATTCTCAACATATAACATTTCTAAAATATTCTCTGAAAACATCAAGTCGATCCGTTCCGAATTGAGGGAGTTACGGTCTTTTGCCGCTGGAGCAGTTGTTCACAGGCGAAAAAACGACGCTCAACGTCTCTCGCCTTCAAATCATAAGGAACCCAAGTTCCTTGTTTTTGAATCATTCCCAACGCATGCAATCGCTTGGAAATGGCTTGGCGGGTAACTCCTAATGCTGAAGCTCTTTTTGCGTTTGGCACGGATCCTCATCGAGCAATGCCTCCAATTCAGCGTCTTCGAAGGTTTTTGGCCTTCCTTCACGTGAACGGTCGTCAACATCGAAATCACCGTCTTTGAAGCGACGTAACCAATCACGGCACGTTGTTTCACTTAGAGCAGCATCTCCGTAAACTTTTTGGAGTTCTCGATGCGCTTCAGCCGCCGTTTTCTTCGAATGAAAGAAGAAAAGCAACACTTCACGCAAATGACGATTTTTTGGCACAAAATCAGATATTTTCACACAACCAAAAGTATACGACGCAAAAACAAAATCACTAATGTGTCAAAGCGGTTTGTTTACCATATGTGTAAGCTTGGTTCATGACGTTTTGGTTATGTCACAATCGACCAGCACTTACAAGTGGAGCCATCTCTTGAAAAACAGCGGGAACTTAGTTGCGCACCTAATATATATATATATTCAATATTGAACCATCAACGTTCAATGAAAGATTACGAATCTTGGCCGGCGAATGAAGAGCATTGCTGCCAACCTCAATGTCCGCGGAGTTTCCGTATTTCGGCAACACTTACTATTAATTAATGGTAACAGTAAGTAATCTCGTGACATAAATATAAATAGGCATCACTATAAATCACTCAAAATTGCATTCTTAGTTGCATAAAACATTCGCTGACGCAGTTTTTTTCATAATAATCATCGATAATTTTTGACTTTTTGAAAAAATTCATTGAAAAAAAATCATACTCAGTCATTTGCCTCAACTGGACTGCTCTGACCTCCTTAAGGGGCTATATCAGTGTGACAATTTTAAAAAATCGATTTCTTTTGCCTTTTTCGACAGTTTATACTTTCAAGAATATCATTATCATTTATATAATTTATATCAATATCATTTTATCTTGCAAAAATCGATAGTTAAATATTTAAACGCGTTTTTCTCGAAATGAGATTTTTCAAATTTTCTGACATTGTAACTCAAAGAGCAATTATCCAATTGACTTGAAATTTGAACTGCGTACTCTTGAATATATTTACTCTACAATGACGTAGGATATTTTTGATTGGATGAAAATTGACGATTTGGCATTGAAAAAAACGACCATTTTATAGGCAAGAAAACAGACTTTTTTTCATAACTACGCCATTTTGTTAGATTTTGATATTTTTCAAAAATCCTACGTTATTGTACAGGAAATACCTTCCAGTTTAACGACATTTTTTTCCTTTTTCGGTTTCAGCTACTTAATCGGCCGGAATCATGTCAGCAGTGGAGGAACTTTTTTTTGGCGCCTCCGAAGGCAGCGCAAAAGTCGCTTGGATCTCAATATCTTTCTATGAAAAAATTATGTAATGTAGGTCAAATATAGCCAAATATATTCCGAATTTACCGAAATATTCAATTGAGTACTTTTCTTCCAAAAAATTCCCGAAAATCACTCAAATTTTCAGCGTTCACATTGGTATAGCCCCTCAATAGAAACGGCTAAAGTTTCATGGCCTGCGCCCATCCGTTGTTTCTACAACGGAACGTTTTTGGCTCAGCCGAGAATTAAAGTCCCCTGGAAGTGAGTTAAATCTAAAATTCGGGAGCAAGGGTAAAATGGTAGTAGCTTGGTCTCGAGGCGACTCGAGAGTTGCACGTGTTGCTCGCTCGGCCGCATCTTCCGTACAGCGAGCTCTCGTGCACCGAGAAAGTCTTTCACCTCAAGGGCAAGCTTCCAAATTAGAGATATACGAGCGGGGTGAAAAGTTGATCGTCGAGCGTGATTCCGGGGGTTACGGAGAGAAAGGATTATACATTGCGCGGAAGGAGCCAAAAAAGGGACAAGAGGCGAAACGGCAAGTAGGTTGGGAGGAGGGAGGGGAATGAGAAACGAAAGAAAAGGGGGTGGGGCGGGCTCGGTGGAGGTAGGCAACTGTATTTTTTCCCCTCTTTTTTTTCCTCGCTTCATCCCGCTTCGCGGTATGGCCAGCAGCCCCTCTGCACTTTCTCGTGTTCTCTCCCTCGTGGTGGCCCCGTGTGTTGTACGGTAACGATCAGGGTGGGGGTAAGGTTTCCCTTTTTGCCAGTACCGAGTTATACACACAGGCTGTATCCAGGGTGGAGCGTATACACGTCGGGACAGACCTCGCGTATCTTCTACTTTTTCTCCCCCCCCCCCCCCCCGAACATCGAAAGCCGCCCCTCTTTTCGGCTTCGCCCTCTTTCGCGTCTCCTTGTGTGTGTCTCCGGCACACGATACCCGTCGTGCACCGCGCGCCCGGAGCGGGAAAAAAGTCACGATTCGAATGTGTACGTCGCGCAGGACCGTGTGTGCGCGGTGGGGTTGCTACGGTGGCGGCGCGTCCAAGCTTCGCCGATCGTCCGCGAGCGGCGGGAGAGGGGGTAAAGGCCGCGAGAGGCTCGCGCGCTGCAAACGAGCCGACAAACAATGTGTAGCACGCTATCGTACCGGATCGCTGCTCTCGCTCACGAACTCATCTCACCGTCCGCCGATACGAAATTTCATTACGTCGACGCGAACAATTCGAGTGAACTGGCCGAAAAAAGTTACGTCAGCTGCAACGCGCGAATAAAAGAGCGACGAACGGAGGGTTAGGCAGGGAGAGTGCAGATGGAAAATTGACGTGGCCCGCGATAGAGGGAGCTCGATCGACTGTCGAAACTCGCGAGAGGGCGCGGGCCCGGAAAAACCGCGTGTGCCAAGTTACATGCGAGCGGACACGTTCGACGAAACAAATACGATTGAAAAAAAAGAAAATACACCTGCATCGTTTAGGAGTAGATGAGCCGGCTCGGATATTCTCGAACATCCAATTCCTATCCTCGTTTCTATATTTTCGATCTTTCGAAGCACGTGCCTGACGTTTGTTTTATCTTCCGATTTGTCTTTCTCTCTTTCTCTCTCTCTCTCTCTCTTGCATCGATCCCCGTGTGTGTTTGAATCCTCGAGTCTTGAGTTTGAATCTTTTTGAATTTCCCGCCTTCGCACGACTGGCCGAAATTCCCGCCGAGTGTTTTGCTTCTCGACGGGAGGCTTCTTTGGCGTTCTTTTGTTTTTGTTTTGCCACGGAAGGTCGGGGGGGTGGGGAGGCTCCATGATCCGCGAGTGTGCGTTTGGTTGAATGGGATTTTGGGTTTTGGTGGGCTACTCGAGGAGTAGGGCAGCGCGTTGCGGTGGTGGTGAGCGGAAGTATCCTCGCTGTTATGGAAACTCGAATTTCCGGTTTGCAAGGGATCGTTGGTGTCGGCGAACAATCGCGCGTCGTCGCAACACCATCGCCCGTGCAATCGTCAAATTGTCAACAACAACAACAACAACAACAGCAGCAGCAGCAGCAACAAACGAGCGCGGGCACGACGATAACGCCCATCGCGACATCTTCCTTATCGTCGAGCCTGAACGTCGCGAGCCTCGGACATATCACTTCGGTCTCAATGAGCCAGCAGACTTCCTTGGGCGCTGCTGTTGTCACGAGTCCATCCGTCAATCCGCAGCATCAAACGAACGCCGGCCTCCCGAGGATCCTCAGCAGAAACGTCAACGGTACACGTGAGTAATTCCATCCCGCGGTTCTCTTCTTATTTTTCCCGCGTTCGTAAAGTACTCCCGGCCGGCTTTTTTCCTCCGACCCCGCGTTCTTGATTGTCCCATTGCTGGCTTCGAACGACCGCGGGGCGCCTGGGAGTTTCGCGAGAATACGAAGGATTTTTGCTCAATGATTTTTCGAAACTGTTCGAGATGGAAATAAAAACGTTAAACATGGGAAAAAATCAACGCTTTTTTTCTTTGCGGTGAACGAGTGGCGAACTGTTTTAAGGGGCTATATCTACCCGGAGGCCTGACAAAAGGTCCAAATACCGAGAAAAACATTCTGGGAAACGGTTGTTGAAAAAGAAACGCACTTTTTTCAACACAAAGGTACATGTATTGAAAGTCTTAAAAAAATCACCAAAAAATACAGGAAAACAACAAAAACATGGCCGCGGGCAGGGTGGACATTTTTTTTTCGCGACGTTTGGCGGTGGACACTCTCCAGTCGGGCCTCTCGGTAGATGTACCCTTTAAGACAGGAGCCTGAGTTAGAAGGTCCAAAAAAGCGTTTTTTCGGGATTATTTTAGAAGGGATAAAAACAAGTGAGCCCAGTAACCATTGAGGTATCTTTCCATGTATATTTGAAGTGTATACAAAAAATGTTTCAACATGAAACGACAAATGACTGCAGATTTATCAGCCTATTCCATGTGCCACTTGCAGTCTCCAATCGGCTCGAAAGTTGCAGCTCGTAATTCTTGACCGAAACAAAAAAATCAATAAAAGTTACAATTGTCTCATATTTTTTTTTCTGGGCGAATTAAGAAAAAGCTAAAAAAATCGTGAAACTTCAACATCGTGAAGTTTGCACCATTGGAACGCAACGAAAAACAATTTTTTAAATCTTTCACACTTTTTTTCGCTACAAAAGTCACCACAACGTTTTTACATATTCGGTTTACAGATTTACGACTTCCATTTGCAAAAAAGAAGGTTACGGAGAAGCATAAAAATAAGCAAATAAAGAAAAACAATTGTTGCGTTCCAACGATGCAAACTTCAACGTCATCGAAGTTGATCGTCTGGGATTGTTCACGCTGGACCTACAAAAAAGGCTCCTCTTAATTTATCCCCGTATATAAAAAAATACTCACAACCACGAAGTTATTATTGCATCGCTGTGAAAATTTTGAAGGATACCGCGTTCCGCTTCAATCTCAAAATTCAGATACGAAAAAACTTTTGGAAAGTTGTTAGAGCGCAACGAAAGTTCCTTTTTACATTTCATTTTCCATATTTTTACTATTATAAAAGATCTTTTTTTAATAGATTTATACTCGACATCGCTAAGTAAATATCTTAAAAGATGGCTGAAGGATTTTTGTAAACCAAATCTGCGAAAAGGAACCGAAGGAATTCGGAAATATTGATTTTCGTTGCATTCCAACGATGCAAACTTTAACCTCATCCACATTGTACGAAAAACGATGATTCAAAATGACAACGATGAAATGGATACGAAGAAATAAATTAAAGCGAAAACTAAAAGAAAGAAAGAAAAGCCTACTCGTCGGTATTTTGTGTCGAGAAAGATCTATAGTGCTATAGGCTCGCTTATATGTGTACACGAATAACTTTTATTATCCGGGGGCGAAGAAATCGCGGCTTGTACTTATGCAAGTATAACCAGGGGCCAATTAGCTTAAGAGCTACGACTACGCACAGTTGTATAGCAAAATAGTACGTTTTTACAACCTATATATATGGGTGTGTGTGTATGTATATATATATATATATATATATATATATATATATATATATATATATATATATATATATATATATATATATATATATATATATATATATGAGCTATTCCACATGAATCCGGTGGACTTTTTCCCTGACCCCCGCCAATTCGATTTATTTTTTTTATCTGATTCCATTGACACCCTAAAAGACACCCTGAATATTTTTTACATTTTTCGAAACAACCCTTAGTCAAAAAGAATTTTTTTTCTCTCGAAATAAAACGCCCCAATATAAAAATCTGAAAAAATTCCCAAAAATGCGTGATTATATGTAAAAATTTTCAAGCTATCACCCGCAGTGAAAGTATGACTTTTGCTGGGCTTTCTGAGCGATTAACGTTTTAAGAAATCCGAAAAATTGACTGCTAACTATTCAAGGTCCATGATAGTGATTTGGTTATCCAAGAATGGTCAAAAAGATTCATTGTGGGTATCAAAATATTTAAGGATCCGCCCGAAGTCAGCGGTTCTTGAATTTTTTCGGATTTTTTCTAACGTTAATTGCTCAGGAAGCACAGAAAAAATCATACTTCCACTGCGGGTGATAGCTTGCAATTTTTTACATATAATCACGCATTTTTTGGTATTTTTTCGGATTTTTAAAACGGGCGGTTTTTTTCCGGAGAGATTTTTTTTTGTTTAGCTGATTGTTTCGAAAAATGTAAAAAAAATCAGGGTGTCTTTTAGACTTAATGGAATCAGGTTAAAAAAATAAATCGAATTGGCGGGGGTCAGGGAAAAAGTGCACCGGATTCACGTGAAAAGGAGTTTAACAAAAAGCACTTATATAGTGAAAGAGACGAATATATATATATATATATATATATATATATATATATAGTGAAAGATTTCACGAACCTACAAAAAAAAGCATCTGGATGAACTATGAAAGAGGAAATATCTAAAAAGAAGAAATACGAGGTATGCGGATTAATTTTATCGAGTGTATAAGTGCTTTTTGTTAAACTCCTTCTCTCGTTCAGCAAACACGGATACTTCGTACTTTAGTCCGGTGAATTGTAGTCTGGTTTACTCCGTGCAATTTCATTGTCAACGTGCGGTAATCGCTGCTGAGAATCGCCTATAACTCACATCTAGAAGAAAAGTGCGTGAGAGAGAGAGAGAGAGATAGAGAGAGAGAGAGAGAGAGAGATCGTAAGATCGGTCGGTAAGGCAGAGAGGCGATTTCCTTCAGGAAAAATCGTTTAGCATTTTTCTTCCAAGTGTGTATTCCCCCATCTACCGATGCAACATCTCTCACTCATTCTTGGCATCTTTTCTCTTCCGTTCTTGCTTGCGTTGTTTATCGCATACGTATAGTCCTCTACAAACGCGTATTATAGTCTTCGTCCGTACGAGCAGGCCGCACGAAAAACTTGTTCCATAAATATTTCGGCCCAAGAAACACACAAAGAGTTTACCGGCTGATTAAAAGAGCGCATGTTTTTCTCGCTATCGTTGTACCTTGTATCAAATACACACACATGTCGCTCATTTTTGCCAATCACGAATTTTTCGCTCTCCTGTCGATTAAATTCTTTCGTCGAACTTATTAATTCTTTCGTCGTTAATATTAAGGCTACTGTGACGACCCGAAATGCAGAGTTATTTGGAGAAATTCACTTTTGAAGAAATGAGTAAGATTGAAAAATCATGTGGACATTTATTTTTACGTACATTAACAAAGTTGTGTGCAAAATTTTACTAAAAATGTTTATGATTGGTAAGGTTATGAACAATCTCGCGAAGGACCTTTGGACGTGAGGGGCTCAACGGTGTACTTGATTTTGGCCATCCGGTTGATCTGAAATGGAAAAACGAATTTTTTTCTTAAAAAAGATAATATTGGCTAAGACTTGACCGAGCTTTTTTTTGTTATAGTGTTTCGATCATTTAAACAATGTCTTTTTTCCGACTTTTCGAGGATAAATTACATAATTATTGTTAATAACTACTGAAAAAAATGGTGAAAAGAAAAACGTCGGTCAAAACTAAACTACTATTACACCGAACAAGTGTACCAAATTTCAAGTCAATCCGTTCATTGGATGTCGTGAAATCGTGTACACCGTTTTACAAAACATCGTTTCGAGAAAAACGCCTCCAAAGTTTTACTAGCAGTTCCATCCTTGTAATCAGAAGTTTACCTTAAATCTGCGATTCCTGCACCTCAAGCAACGAGCGTTCGTCATTTTCACACTCGCCTACATTAATTCAACAAAATTTCGTACCGTGTGAATTAAAACATTATTTCGCCCTTCTCTATTCTCAGACATCTCTCTCTTTGAATATCTCCATTCTGGGGCAGGTTCAATCAAAAACATCTCTATTCCAAAATATCTCACGTCCAAAACAATTCTCTCCCGAAACATCTATGAGTAAAGATCACAATGCCACAATCATTCAGTTCTGAAATATTACCGCTCTTAAATATCTCCATTCCACAATCTTTCGTATCTGAAACTTTTCTATTCCTAAGGGGAGGTACCTGAGTAAACAGGGAGAAAAACAGGTAAACTTCAGGAATTTTTATCTCAAAAAATAATGTTTCGATTGGATCCGGGTTTTTTAAATTGGAAAATACGTACATTGAGGTATGTTTACGATTTTTTAAAAATAAATTCGTTGACTGGAAGCGATTAAAACGCGATTATCTCGAAACATTGTTTTCAAAGTCGGTGCCAGATGTATCTCGAAAACGGCTTGTCCGATTTTGTCCAAATTTGGATGCAATATTCTTCGATAGTTTTTCTCGTTCGCCACGTAGGATTTTTTTTTTAATTTTCATTTTCGACGGAATTGCGACCGTTTTAATTTGACATTCGTTTTTCGTTCGCAATTTCCGACGATTTTGGATTGCATACACATTGCATAAAAAAGCAATGGTTCAATCAAATGAAAAAGCCCTACGTGGCGAACGAGAAAAACTATCGAAGAATATTGTATCCAAATTTGGAGAAAAACGGACAAGCCGTTTTCGAGATACATCTGGCACCGACTTTGAAAACTATGTTTCGAGATAATCGCGTTTTAATCGCTTCCAGTCAACGAATTTTTTTTTTTTAATTCCCAAACATACCTCAATGTACATATTTTCCAATAAAAAAACACGGATCCAATTGAAACATTAGTTTTTGAGATAAAAATTCTCAAAGTTTACCTGTTTTTCTCGCCGTTTACTCGGGTACCTCCCCTTAAATATCTGTATTCTTCAATATCCCATGTGACATCCGAGACATCTGTATTCCGACAATTTCATCTCACAATATCTCTCCTCCGACACATCTCTATTCCATTCGTAATATTGCATTTACTATATTGGCCATGAATAAAACAAGTGCAACGCAGAGGCTCTTGGAATGGAGATGTTTCGTAAGAGAGATATTGTGAGATGAAATTGTCGGAACACAGATGTTTTGGATGTCACATGAGATTTTAAAGAATACAGATATTTAAGAAGAGAAAAGTTTCGGATACGAAAGATTGTGAGATGGGGATATTCAAGAGCAGTAATATTTCAGAACAGAATTAATGTGGCATTTTGATCTTAACGAATAGAGATGTTTCGGCAGAGAAATGTTTTGTACATGGGATATTTTGGAATAGAGATGTTTCTGATTACACCTGCTCCAGAATAAAAATTTGTAACGAAAGAGATGTCTGAGAATAGAGAAATAAAGAATAGAGTTCTTGTCCTGCAGTAACGTGATTTTTTTTTTGATAGGTATTTTTAATTGGTATGAGGTTGAAGTTCGCGTCATTGGAAGGTAAAGAAAGATGATATTTCCGAATTACTTCAATTCCTCCTGGTAGATTTTGTCTACAAAAATCGTTCAACCATTTTTAAAATATTTATCTTAAGGGGCTATACCAGTGTGAACGCTGAAAATTCGGGTAAATTTTCGGGAATTTTTTGGTAGAAAAGTACTCAATTAAATGTTTCGAAAAATTAACAATATATTTGGCTATATTTGACCTATATTACATAATTGTTTCATAGAAAAATATTGAGATCCAAGCGACTTATGCGCTGCCTTCGAGGCGCCAAAATAAAAAAGTTCCTCCACTGCTGACATGATTCCGGCCGATTGAGTAGCTGAAACCGAAAAAGGAAAAAATGTCGTTAAACTGGAAGGTATTTCCTGTACAATGACGTAGGATTTTCGAAAAATATCAAAATCTAACAAAATGGCGTAGTTATGAAAAAACGTCTGTTCTCTTGCCTATAAAATGGTCGTTTTTTTCAATGCCAAATCGTCAATTTTCATCCAATCAAAAATATCCTACGTCATTGTGGAGTAAATATATTCAAGAGTACGCAGTTCAAATTTCAAGTCAATCGGATAATTGCTCTTTGAGTTACAATGTCAGCAAATTTGAAAAATCTCATTTCGAGAACAACGCGTTTATATATTTAACTATCGATTTTTGCAAGATAAAATGATATTTACCATAAAAACCGCTAATTACAGGGTATTCTTGAAAGTATAAACTGTCGTAAAAGGCAAAAAAAAACGATTTTTTTTAAACCGTCACACTGGTCCCCCTTAAATCTACAACATAAATTTAAAAAAAAGATCTACAATAATGAAAATGTAAAACAGAACTTTCGTTGCGTTCCAACGATGCAAACTTCGACACCATTGATTGGTGTGGCTCGAAATTTCGACACAATTGTGTCGAATAATGTAAGTTCGATTAGAGAATTAAGTCGACAAGAGAGCGGTAAATTCGCCAGCCGAAAGTTAATCGATATTTTTTCTTCAGATACGCGAAATTCGCGTCTTTTTTTTCACGGTATATATACGTATGCGTGTATCTATATACTCTCGCGGACGGAGATGACTCAGGCACTCTCTTCTTGTCATATCCCTCTCGCGACCTCCACGCTTCCTCTCTAGCTCTCCCTCTTTCTCTCTCTCTCTCTCGCTTACGGAGACTGCAAAAAGCGTAACGACTGGCAAAAACTGCTTGGTTTTTCGCGAACACCCGCCGTCCGTGCTACACTATATACATCTAACCCTGCGGCTACGTACACACATATATATATATATATATATATATATATATATATATATATATATATATTGTAAAAAACAAGGAGACTATACCTCTATTGCGAGGATATACGTTTTTGCCTTTTTTTTCTTGCACGAGACAAACATCTCGTGCCCGTGGAGTTAGCGAGAGCGAGAGAGTATAGAAAAAGTGCTAGAGAATGAGAAAAGAGGACGTAGAAGAGGACGAGGCGGCGTAGAGGGGCAAGGGGGGCGCGAGTAACAAAAAAAAAATTACTCGTGGTTTTGCTTCGAGCATCGGCGTCGAGCGTCTTTTCCGTCTCACTCTATAAGATCGTACGAAAGAAGTCGAAGAAGCTCGTTTTTTTTTCTCCCGTTCTTTTTTCGTCACTTTTCTTTTTTTTTTGTTTTGTTTCGGGTCTTCTCTTTTCGGTCTCGTTGTTTGTTTGCGTTTTAAAGAAGTCGTCTCGATAAGTTGCTGGAACACAAGCGGATTTTAGACGCGCGTGTTATTTATTTGCGATTTTTTTCGTCCGCGGCTTTTTTTCGACGTCTGTACCGGGTGACGAGTGTTTCGTAGGAGGGAAAAAAAAGACACGTTGGTCGAAGGAAACGAATGCGTATGGGTTTGTTTGGACTGGCGCGGTTTTACGGTATTCATTATTTTATGAGAGACGGATAGATTTTACGGTATTTATTATTTTGTGGGAGACGGATAGACGTAGTGGATTTTTTATTTTGAGGTTTTCGGACGTTGACGAATGTCGTGAAAGCGGAAAAAACGATGGGTTTAGGCTACTTTGATGACGCGAAAAGTAGCGTTATTTAGATGATTTTATTTTTAAGGAATATGTAAGATGATTGAAAAATCGTTTGGACATTTATTTGAATGTATTTAATAGTGTAAATATTATGCATTTTGTTGAAACATTTTTATCATTGAATAAGTGATGAACAATCTCGTGAAGGACTTTTAAAAGGGAGAAGCTCAACGTGTGATTAATTTCGACCACTCGGTTGATAAAAAAAAAACGAGTTTTCCCTCACCATAGATAATCTTTTTGGATAGATTCGATAGATAATCCATAGATAAATATTTTTTTTTACGATTTTTCGAAGAAATATTTACATTATTGTTAATAACTAATGAGAAAAAATGTTAAACAGAAAAACATCGGTCATGACGAAACTACTATTACACTGAATAAGGGTACCAAATTTCAAGTGGATCCGTTCGTTATATGTAGAGAAATCGTGTACACCGTTTTGAAAAACAATTTCGAGAAAAATACGTTTAAAGTTTTACTAGTAGTAGTAGTATCCAGTTTTATTTGCACAACTTTTTCACAAAGCTTTTTACAAACATATGACAATTTCACAAACGAACTTTTCACTTACTATCTATTCCCTACATTCCTACATTCCGCATTATTTTCACATTCTCCCTTTCTTCATATATTCGTCCCCTTCGTCGATCTCTCCTCCGCCATGCTCCTTACTCATATTTCTACATATTTCCTCTATTTCTCTAAAATACTCGCATATCCCTATTTGAATTTTTCCTCCCAGCATATTTATGATTTCCCCCTTTACTGCCAATTCATCCATTCCTTCCATCCACTCCTCTGCTTTCTTCCTTGCTTTCTCTGATACTAACTCCCTACCTTTTTTACATATCATAAGTTTTACTAGTAGTAAATTTTTATCGTAATCGTAAGTTTACCTTCAATCTACTATACCTGCACCATATGGTGGACCTTCCTCTTCAATTTGAGTTGCCTGAAGCGACGAACGTTTTTTTTTCACAGTAGCCTAACCTCTTAAAAGAAGAAAATCAAATTTCTCTCGCTTTGTCACTTAAGGGGCTATACCAGTGTAAACGCTGAACATTTGGGTGATTTTTGGGAATTTTTTGGAAGAAAAGTACTCAATTAAATGTTTCGGAAAATGAAGAATATATTTGACCTATATTACATAATTTTTTCATAAAAATATATTCAGATCCAAGCGACTTATGCGCTGCCTTCGGAGGTGCCAAAAAAAAAAGTTCCTCCACTGCTGACATGATTCCGGCCGATTGAGTAGCTGAAACCGAAAAAGGAAAAAATTTCGTTAAACTGGAAGATGTTTCCTGTACAATGACGTAGGATTTTCGAAAAATATCAAAATCTAACAAAATGGCGTAGTTATGAAAAAACGTCTGTTTTCGCCCTATAAAATGGTCGTTTTTTTCAATGCCAAATCGTCAATTTTCATCCAATCAAAAATATCCTACGTCATTGTAGAGTAAATATATTCAAGAGTACTCAGTTCAAATTTCAAGTCAATCGGATAATTGCTCTTTGAGTTACAATGTCAGCAAATTAAAAAAATCTCATTTCGAGGAAAACGCGTTTAAAGATTTAACTATCAATTTTTGCAAGATAAAATGATATAAATGATAATGATATACTTGAAAACATAAACTGTCGAAAAAGGCAAAAAAAAATCGATTTTTTTTAAGTGTCACACTGGTATAGCCCCTTATACATTGTTTCTCAAATTAAAGTATGATTTTTCTCAAAATCGAGACACGAGTTTTGATTCTATTTGTGTTTACGAGGGAACTAAGTTATCCAACTGTCGAACTACGAAAATCAATCAGATGCGCGTCCGTGGTTACCGTAAAATGGGGTTACTTTGAACAGGTTTTGAAAGTTTTTTGTAGGTAACTTTTTTTCAACATCCTAAATTCCAACTTTTTTTTGCTCCAATAGAACAATGTGTCCTTTGGCTATCAAATGTATAAGACAGTCAAGCCCCACAATTTGATATGTTTTTTTTTTAAGTCTCAAAGTGAGCTCGAGTGTGGGGTTTCTTTGACAAGGCATTGAAATGCAACTTATGTCAAAGATTAAGGGTTACTTCGACATCATTTTGACTAAAAAATGTAGCATTTTATGCATTATACATAGAATTAACTGAAAAACAACAATTTTTTACAATCAAATTGTCATCTTTATTAAGGAAACATTTTATATAAAAATATCAAGTACCTCGGGTACTGTTATAGGTACTTAATCAGTCTTATAATCATCATTGAGATCAAAATCAACTTGAGCTACAATGAACTTTTAGCAACGTTATAATAAACTTGAATAACGAATTTAAACAAATTCAAATCGCAAACTGGCGCTCTGTCGAAGTAGCCCTAAAAACTGTCAAAGTTACCCTTAATGTCAATTTAACTCCGTTTTACAGTACTCCGCCAATCAAGCACAAAAAGGATGTGCAGCATTGAAAATGTACAAAGCCAAACTTGAACGACAATGAAGCGAGGCATCGATTCCCAAAAGCAACGCAACGTTAAATGACATTTAAGAATCTTAATGACGTTTTTTTGAATGCTTATTTTCAAAACTACAATGTAAATTTGAGAAAAAATTTAATAACGATAACAACAGAGTCGTAAAAAGAATAAAATCGTATTGTCGTTGCAATTTAAGGATGCAAACTTTACCACCGATAAAACGCACCCACCTTAACGTGGTTTTAGTGCTAAAATAGCGGAAAAAAGTTTTCCTCATAACACATGGTGAACTATAGGGAAAGTTAAGCGTTGAACTTTTGTTTAAGTTCGTACTCGGATCGCGGCTACGCATGAACGAATTGTTTATCCGGGAACGCGTATTCTGTAGAGTATTCGTGACGTTGAGGTTTGCATCGTTGGAACGCAACGAAAATTAATTCTTCCTAACCCTGCGCGGTCGCACTGGGACGATTTCGTCCGAAACGAAATTTCATTTTGAATTTCCTGGAAATCATTAGCAATTTAGAGCAACAAATATTTACTTTTGTACTTGAACAATCGTGGATTCATATTCTAGAAGGATTTAAGAGTGTTCGTGAATTTTTTGAAATTCTTTAGAACGATTTATGGTAGTCCTACCGTCCATAGGATTTTCATAATTTTTTTTGAGCTTCAGTAATTACATTAAAAATCGTCTCTGTAAAATTTGAGGGTCGTTTATCGACCCCCTAATTACAGAGAAAAAAAAAATTAAAATTGCGTATTTTTGTGAAGGAATTCCGAGACGATATACAAAAACACAATTTCCGGTCGCTACAAAAGTGTATATAATAGTGGAAATCCGTCAGATTATTAAAAATAATCAGATTTACATACTTAACTCTTGTAGTAATCCAGTGCTCTTAGAAAAAAATACGCTTATTGACCTAATTTTTATGTAATATCAAGTTTAATTTGAAATTCCGGTATTGGATTTATTACCACTTGCTACGATAAAGAGACGTGACAGCAAGGCAACAGCTGACTGTAGTCCTAACCTCATTTCACTCATTCGAATTTCCACACATATTTCATTTTTAACCGACATATTTCGCCGACACAAATTTTCCACGCTTTTTACCAGTCGTGGCCCGAATACAATGCTTTATATTTCCCGCACCTGACATTGTTTTGACAGATCGACGTTGAAAAGCATGGAGGTTAAACTCGCCTGGTTGAGTAAAAAGAGACGGAGATAGAACCAATATTGCCAAATATCAAACCTAGAAATACTGCGCGAATGGTTGGAAGAACTATTTTTTCATTTTTCTAATTGAAGGTAAACATTCATTAAGGCCTTAGGCCACTCTAGAGGCCGAAAAAATAGGCTTTTTGAGGATTTTTTTTTCAGAAAAACTACAAAATAAATCGAGATTACGAAAAAGGGTGTTTATCATACATATCAGTGACTATATACAATAATTTCTTTGAACCGATTAATTTCAAAATGGCGGCTGTGCAGCGTATAACTCAAAACTGCATTTTTTAAGTTGGCCGGAAACACTAATCGGACAATTTTCAACCGATTCACTTGAAATGCTGAATATATCTTCAAAAATACATTGTCTATGGAAGTACGTAGGTTTTTTTTTACATTGCATAGTTCATTTGTTATTGACAATTATCTGACGAAATTTTTGGAACGTGAAAAATTTGCGTTCGTGAGAAACTTGTTTAAAGAAAGTTAATTGGTCATATGTGAGGAACCCTCACAGAGCGAGGCCCGACTCGGCCGAGTTGTTTTAAGGGGGGATTGTCTTTTTTTTCGCAAAATTTACCGCTTTTTGGGAATTTTTTTGTGAAGAAAGTATACACCGGAAAACTTGTGAAACTTGGCATATAGTTTTGATTGATCTGTTTACTACATACAAAAAAAATTTTAAACAATTTCATCAAAAAATCCGCCTCCCACCCCCCTCGACGCGCGATGGTCCTTTTTTGATGGTGTGCACGATTACAGCCTTCACGTTCATCCTGCAACAAAAACCCAAAGAGCATTTTACTTTAGACACATATAGCTATCGTTCGATGAAGGGAAAAAAAATTGACGATTTGGTGACGTTTTGAACTTGCAGTATCGATTTTTCGAAAAAGATTGATCGATTTTTTGTTATAAATAAAAAACTATTAAACGTATTGCTTTTTTGCTTCATCAAACGATAAAAGTATGTCAGCTGAGCATTCTGTCCAAATTTGAAGGCAATGGTTGAATAGTTTTTGAGAAATCGTGTACACCATCAAAAAAGGACCATCGCGCGTCGAGGGGGGTGGGAGGCGGATTGTTTGATGAAATTGTTTAAAAATTTTTTTGTATGTAGTAAACAGATCAATAAAACTATATGCCAAGTTTCACAAGTTTTCCGTTGTATACTTTCTTCACAAAAAAAATCCCAAAAAGCGGTAAATTTTGCGAAAAAAAAGACAATCCCCCCTTAATTGGCGCAAACTTGAGGTGAGAAACATGAAAGTTCGAAAAGTGCCGCCAGCATTTGCGTTACCCAAAGATGAGAATACGTACCCTAGTAACCGTGACGCTTTCGTTGGTTGTACGAAAATGACGGCGGTACTTTTCGAATTTTCATGGTTTGCAGCTCAAGTTGGTATTCAGTACAATAACGGAAAGATTCCAAATTTTCGAAATGTTTACGACCTCGGAGCACCAGAAAAGGTGACACCTAGAAGTCTGACTTTTTGCACACCGTTTTACCATATCCCCGTCTAAAAAACTTCACAGGGACTGTGAGGATTTACGTGTTTTTTTTAATGGAATTAACCCACTTTTGAAGAAAATGTGTGAGGGTTCCAGATTTGCACATTATTTTAAATCGCGTTGGGTGACATCGAAGACAAAAAAATATAGGTGTTTTGTAGGGAAAAGACACAGCATTCCAATGCTTTCCTTATGGATGTTATACGACCTTTTTCACTCGAGTAATGGCCTTTGAAAGTCGAAATATGTTATTGTTATTTTGGCAGTCGATAACCCGGTCGTAAAAATCGCACATAATTCGCCAAAGAATAAATTTGATGCGGAATGTACGCTGTTTTAAATTACCTGAGATGTTATTTTTTAAATATCTTCTTTCTGGACAGCCTCCAAGGTGTACATTTTTTTTTAATTTCTGCATTTTGTCATTGAACGGATAATAACAGTGTAAAAAAAAATGAGAACATTATTTTCTACCGCGATTTCCCGAGACAAATATTCACGGTTTAAAATGTTTTTTTTTTTTCGTATCTTTTGAGTGAAAATGATTTTTGAGATGATATCAGGGAGTATTTATGTGCTGCGCTTCTCATATCTCGCCGTGCTCACCCTATGGGATTGAAGTTTGCATAGTTGGAATGCAACGAAAATTCTTTTCAATTTCGCATTTTCATTATTATCCAAAATCATATTCTACAAATTTGTTGTAGATGGCTATAAAAAGATGCTAAAAAATATTTGCGTGATTTTCGTAGCTCAAATCTGCCATGGGAAATGTGGGGAATAAAAAAAAATCATTATTACTGCGTTCCAACGATGCAAACTTCAAGGTCATCTTGACGTCGACGTTTGCAGAAATTGCAGTGCAGAAATTGTTGTGAGGATCCAATTGGATTCCAATATTTGTTCCTATTTCCTGATAGGGATCCGATAGGTGATTGCATCGGATCCCTATACTAAAACGTTGCGCTCGTACATTGGATTCTAATGGGGGATTCCGCATTGGAATTCAGTGTACGAATCCAATTTGAGACCTGAAGGATTCCCGCATCGTCAAAGAGAATCCGATACGACTCTCGATGGATCCCATAGCATTGGGTACGTTGAATTTTTTAAACAAAATATATAGATATACAAATTTCGTGGATCTTTAAAAAGTATAAATCTTATCTTAAAACAGTATAAAGCGCTTTGAAAACTTATATCTTAAAGAGTTTCGGGACAATTGGCGATATGTTCCCATTTGATTCAAATGTATACAGTAAATTCTTTGTCATATACTGAATGCACCCTCCAGATTTGAACGTCGATCGTATATACCGTTCCTATAAAATTTACAATGGAATAAACACTCTTTAAGGGGAGATATACACCTAGGAGCCGGAAAAAAGGTCATTTTTGTGAATTTTTTCAAGGAAAACTATTTGAAATTTCGGATCGGAGTTTTAATTATCTAAAAGTATATACATCCAAAAATATGTTTAATTTTCTTAATTCCAAAATATCAAAAATATACAAGGCTATTGTATGATCCTTGGACCGTCGTAAAAAAAATCTGCGTATACGGTACCCACTGGCGTTTCTTCAAAAATCATCTGAAAAAAAAAACCAAAAAGATTATTAAATTGGATACTATAATCTAGTACTTGTCATAGCCGATTTTGAAAATATCGATTTATGACGAAATGGCGGACGTTTGAACATAAATAGTGATTTTTGGGCCAAAAATTAGTTAATATTTTGCCTATAAAACAAAAACTAAATAACGGGAAAAAAATCCGATGACAAGTACTAGATAATGGTGTATAGAATAACCACAAAAAACCTCAACGCAATCGGTTCATTGGTTTTCGAGAAATTTTGAGTAACGATTTGAAAAACGTGGTTTTGAGAAAAATGCGTTTGACAATTTGGGAACGAATAAATGGCAGTTTTACGCACGAAATAGTGTGAAAAAATGTTCAAAATCTAATTTTAAAAAATTGTCAAATCACTCAGTACATTATGGTACTGATGACGAAATTGTCATAATGTACTAAGTGAAAAACTATGACGTTGAAGTTTTCATCGTTGGAATGCAACGAATATGATTTTTGTTTTGTTTCGAAAATTTCCTTTGGCAGATCAAAGCTAGGAAAATCACGAAAACATTTTTCAGGCTTCTCATTTAGCAATTTACAACAAATCTGCAAAATATGATTTCGGATAATAATGAAAATAAGAAATTAATTAAAAAATTCCGTTGCGTTCCAACGATGCAAACGTCAGTACCCTGAAAAACTGCCAAATCACTTAGTACATCATGACAATTAGGCATCCCCTTATGTTAAAAAGTGTTTCTTCAATTGTAAATTTTATAGAACCGGTGTAGACGATCGTTTCAAGTTCAAAGGGTGCATTCAATACATGAAAAAGAATTCACTGTATAAATTTCAATCAAATGGTAACATATCGTCAGTTGTCCCGAAACCCCTTAAAAATCTACTCGAGTCCCATCACTAAAAATCCACTGTGATTATCGTTTGTTATTTGTTTTACCGCATTTTGACATAATATGACCACACACGTGTACGCTCACGAAGCGTGCAGGTTGTCTTCAAGACGCCGAGTTTTTTCTCGTGACTTTTCACATATTTTCGACACGAACGTGGTAAGAATTCTCAAACGGCGTTCATCGGGGAACAGTGCAAAATCCAATTGGATCCCAATAAGGACTCTCCACGTGCGGTGCGCCTAAATCCCAATCGAGATGTGGGTAGATCTTCCGACTCCCCGGCACATTAGTGCACAGGATCACGAAAAGATATTTTTTGGGAGATCCAACAAGTTCCAATTGGGCATTTCAAATAAAAGAACTTTCAAACGACGTTAATCGGGAAATAGCGCGGAATCCACTTGGATTCCAAACTGGACTTCCTACGTGCAGCGTCCCTATTGGGGCTACATCCACCTAGAGGCCCGAAAGAATTGCCAAATTCCGAATGTTTACTCTGCGAAATGGTTGGTGAAAAAGAAACACATTTTTTTAACGAAAAGGTACATATATTGACGGTCTTTAAAAAAAATCACCGCCGTCAGATGATGACATTTTTTTCGCGACGTTTGGCGGTGGACACTCTCCCGCTTAAAAGGACCATCCGAAATCTAGAAACCAAACGGGTTATTCAAGGTAACGACAAATACGAATCGTTGACGATCGTTGATTTTTTCAATCTTTTTTTTTGAACACCGTGACGACGAATTGAAACTCGAGCATACAAAATCTATGAAAAAAGTCGTCTTTTTTACATAACTATTAAAAAATGAAGATCGATTTTCGAAAAGTGAGATCGTCAACGACCTTTAAATGTTTCTCATCGTATCTCCTGTAAATTTGGAAACAATCCATGAAGTGGTTCTCGAGATATCACGTCCACCGACTTTGAGAACAGTGTTTCGAGAAAAACGCGTTTAAAGTTTGAAGTATAGAGCTACTAGCTCGACTGACTGTTAGAAACTGTAGTTCATACAATTTTAGGAATATTCTAATGAAATTATCAGGGAATATAGCTAACAGGTGATACTATTGAATGAAAATATTTTTGGAAATTGCAATTTTCAGACCCACCTACATTGAGAAAAAAAACCAATTTAATCAAAAAAATATATTGGTTGATTCAAATAAATGTGCTGCTGCGGAGTGCCACCGATATATAAGATTGTTTCAATACTATAAAATATTGGAAAATGTTATTGATTTAAATAATATATTATTTTATTTGAAAAGGCTCTTCCGTTCTCTGAATACCTACATTATTCTTCAAATAAAATTATAATCTATTGAACTCATTTTATATACAATCCGTAGATGTATTGGATGAAATAATTAACCGGTTACTACAAACATTTTTTATTTCGTACAAAAATATAATCAATAGAGTTAATTATTTTTTTTCTACATCGAAACGAATATGCCATGGGACGTAAGTTTTCCAATTTGTTTCAAATCTTAAATAAATCGTGAGCATTAGAATGATCATCCACGATAATAGTGGAGAGAATATCGATATCCAATGGAATATCCACGAAGAGAATATCAGATATTCAACTGATTAGAAAAGATACTACACTTTGATCTTAGCCACAGGCCAAGGAGCGATACTCTTTAGAGTTTCTCCAGCGTTTAAGTAGATTTTCAGTTCGCGTTACGCTTACGAGAAACGAGCGCGCGTGCGGCCTCCAGCGGTTACTCCGAGAACTACGGGTTTCCTCACACCTATAATTCCGGTGGCGCTCGGCCACGATTTGGTTCAATTTTTTCAACCAAATGTGCAACAAACAAATTTGACTTACGCATAATTTTTTAACCAATTCAGACATTTCCTGAATGTTTTTTAATTAAAATAAAAGATTAATATTTTAACGAATAATGTACTTAAAATCAATATCGGATATGGCTAAAACAATAAAATAACATATTTACTCAATAGAAATTTTATTTGAATCAAACGAGCGAAATTCAATGCTTCTTGTGTACTCGAATCAACAATAATCATGTTATGAATTGAAACGCTTTTTTCGTTCGTTGCAGAAATTGCATTCAAAACTATATAATTCCTTCGCGATAATTTTTTAGATAGTCTTAACAATATATTGTTCTCGGCTAACAATATACCTTTTAAATGAAAAAAAAAAAACTTTCAATTTTATCATGTTATTGAAGTCAATAGCGTTTTGTTTGCTCTAATAAATCCGATTATTGACATCAACAATTTTACAATTGAATCAACGAAATTTCATTCAATAACACCAATGATATTGGATCAATGATTTTTTTTTCTCGGTGTAGGTATATGTAGCCCATTAAGGAGGTACGGTGATTGGAGCGAGTTCAAGATAAAAGCCCGATTTTTTTTTATAGCATTGTCGAGACCTTCGTCCATGCGTATGCGGAGTTTCCACGAGATTTACCGTACACTTTCCGAGTTATTAATTGTTAAAGTTGGTGAATTAATCACACGTAGACGACAAAATTTGCCTGTCCTCTCATATATCGATTTTTTTGTGCTACTTGGAGCCAAGAAACACGTAAAAAAACTGATGGTTGCGTTCGTTGAATGTTTGTGATCAATAAGGCATCTTGAATTGGAAAGCTCACCGCAGAAATAAGCAATAAATTTAGAAATAAAGTCGCAAAAGCCGACTTTTTCGGAGAGCGAGACTTCTCGTGACGTAACAGCAGCCATCTTGCTCGACGTGTGGCAACGCCGGATACCCGCGCAAATTTGATTCGTCTATCGGATATTTTCAACGCGAATTAAAAATATGATTGTGCGAAGCCGTACATTTTTTAATGGATTATAAAAGGCCTTTCGTCGATATTTACTTGAAGTTCTTTTACATACAGCAAAGGCATCTCAATTTTTCTGGCGACATGTACCTATACAACGCATCTATATATAAATTCAGCATGGGAGAACTGTCATATAAAATAAACGTTCTTTTTTATACCTGCAAATGTTGTGAAAATTGGCAAAGGGAAAAATAATATAACAATCGATGAAGTATGTTTTGACTTTGGACAGATTGGACATTGGACATTGAGGTTAACTTCAACGCGACGTTTTTTATTTGCAATCGCAATATTATCCTTTCATTTTCTAATTCTTGTCCGACAGAATTTACATTTGTCTCTAAACTGGACTTCAGGTACAATCCCGTTACTCTTTTGATAAACTTCCACAGTATTTTCATTCTCCATGTTAACCGGCTACAAAAAATAATAAGCCGGGCGCGTGGAACCGATGACAGCCACCGAAAATGCGACGATGCTAAACGTCAACGATATGGCGTACTACTGAAGTCGAGTAGTAGATTACTAAGGTTGTTTCCATATTATAAAAATAATAGGAAACTCGAAATTCAATACTTAAAAAATATTCCTCGAAAAATAGGTCATATACATATATCTAAAACGTGGCGGTATTGCGGCCTGAAATAGACTCTAAGTTTACTAGCACGGTCATCACCGTACCTCCTTAAATCCCTATGGGGATGCGGTAGGATCTAGGGACTGCCCAACAAATTTCTGCACGGGTACTCGTAATACTGAAAAATATTTAAAAAACAGTTCTAGCGTCAAAATTCGAGTGGGGTTGAAGTTTGCATCGTTTGCACGCAACGAAAATTCTTTTCAATTTATTATTTCCATCATTATAAAAAATCATATGTTGCTAATTGATTGTAGATGGCCAAATAAGAATTCGAAAAAATGTTTGCGTGATTTTTGTAGCTGAAATTTGCCAAAGGAAATTTGGCAAATAAACAGAAAATAATTTTCGTCGCATCCCAACGATGCAATCTTCAACGTCATAAATTCGACATCGCTGCGATGTATAAACAAACTGCTGGCATTGATATAAAATATTTCCAGTTAGGTAAAACTCTTGAAAACTTCCGAAACCGACTTTACGGTTCTTTTCGTCTCGAATAAATTTAAATAAATAGCGTCTACAGAGGCATCCGCGCGAGAACTTCCTCAAGATCTCGCGTTGTCTCGCGTGTAAGAGGAATTTCACGATATTCTCGTTTGGCTGGGCTATTATGCGTTCTCCGGGATCTCGTGTTTGATTAGGCCATTGTTTCGATGCACGCGCCTCGCTTATGACGTTGTTCACCGAACAAAAAGAAGAGGAGCAGAATGTTCGTTCACCCGTGAGACACACAGCGCGCAGCTGCACATGTCGAGATTCTGGGCGCGCGATAGTCGAGACCAA
The DNA here is from genome assembly GCA_963210295.1 of Ophion ellenae. Taxonomy (NCBI): domain Eukaryota; kingdom Metazoa; phylum Arthropoda; class Insecta; order Hymenoptera; family Ichneumonidae; genus Ophion; species Ophion ellenae. The sequence goes on along the minus strand of OY723390.1, from coordinate 29,008,051 downwards.
AATCTCGTTTTCGTTGATTTTCATCGTCGCTTTATTCGCGGCTCGCGCCACGCGAATGAGGCCTGCGATAAAACGTACCTGCTAATGTAATCCTTATACGATCGTGATTCAGAAGCATTTCTAGACGCGCGCTCCGGGTTACTGCACTCGAACCAGACGAAAATAAAGTTCATCTTCCTTTTTTCTCTTCTGCCGCGACTAATTTTTATCGCGATCGAACCGATTGCACTGCTCGAAAAAAAGAGAGTTGAATTTATGGCTTTCGTGCTCGAATCTCGTGGGCTTTTTTTTCTTTTTCATAAAAAAAAATAATAATAAACGACCACGATGTGTATCGCTTTTTTATTGTCCTTTTTCGATTTTTTTTCCACCACTCGAGTGGCAGCTGAGATTGCCTTGCGAACAATAAAAACAGCAAAACCGAACGAAAAATACGTTCGCAATTTTTGCCCCGTTGACGCGTTTCCTCGGCAAGGTCGATCGTCTTGTTCTCGCGCCGCTCATTGTTATGACGAGCTTCGCCGTAATTAATTTTTTGCCCCCCCCCCCCCCCCCCCAATGCGTTAGTGTCGCTCGCTAAATTTTGCGAAAAAAAAATTAAAATATTTATCACGAACGCGAAAACAAGTCGAACCCCGAAATTCTTATTTCGAAAGACAAAAAGAAACAACACACGCACCGATCCGATCTACTGTGGTCGATTTCACATCTTCAATACAACCACAGGACTAAAAGAATTCAATGAAAATTTAGATTTTTTTGGGAACCAAAAAAAAATGGATTACTTCCCGGCGAGTTACTTTTCATCGATGTGCTTCGTCACTCGGAACCAAGCTTTATGGACATTTTAGTTGGAGAGCGACAAAGAGGCGACGAAAAAAAAAATCGAAGAAAAAGTGGGAATCAAAAGACTGCAATGCTGCAAAAAATGTTGACACATTTTTTTATACGAATCACCTTGAAATCGTGGGTGTAGTTGCGAAAAGCCCATACCGCCGATTAATTTGGAATTTCCTGTACCCTTGTATTTTGACTCGTTGATCACGAATATTACAGTGAAAATACCCGCAAATTTGATTTTCAAGGTCAAAACTCACAAAAACTGATTTTTTGAAAGTTTTTGTATTTTATTTTAATAAGTATTGATCTTAGCGAAAAATATTTCTTACAAAAGTTGTAGCCTATAAAAAAATTGATCTTTTATGTTCTATAGAATTTTTGTCTAAAACCATTTTTTTAGAAAGAAAAATGGGATAATGCTCAAATAAGTACATTTTGCTAAACTCCATTAGTTTCGATATTATTTCATGTCGCGGGAAGGTTGAAGTTTAGTATTTTAGGTGCATGTTTTTTTTTCTTATTTTGTATTTTATTTTATTTTTTGCCTTGTATTTTTTTTTCATATTTTATTTTATTTTAGGCCGTTTTTGTTTGGGTTTGTTTGGGTTTAGAGACTGAACTGCACTTTAAAGACTAAATTCCAACCTTACCGCGGTAAAGTGCGTAAGTAGAAAATATCGAAACTAAAGACTTCTTTTCTCGAAACAGGTTGGTTTTACACAAAACTTGTATGGAACATAAAAGAATAATCTTTTGATAGGCTACACCTTTTGTAAAAAACATTTTTCTCTAAGATCAACATTTATTAAAATAAAATAGAAAAACTTTTAACAAATCAGTTTTTGTGAGTTTTTACTTTCGAAATCAAATTTCCGGGTATCTTCAGTATCAAATTCACGATCGACGAGCCAAAATCCATGGGTACACGAAATTCCAAATTAATAGGCGGTATGGGCTTTTCGGAACGACATTAAAAAAAAAACTCCGGTCGCGTGTCATAATTAAAATCACAGAAATTACCGAAACATTTGTGACAAACCAAATCGATACATACGCAATGAAGAAAAAACTTATTTTTTATATTTCATGCTTATGCAGATTTATCAAAATCAAATGAATTTCCAAAATATCCGTGAAAATCGAAATCCTATTTAAAAGCACCTGATGCGCAACATCTCACAACTTGAATAAATAAAATTTTCGAAATATTCTCCAAAATCCAAATCTCTTTACACGATCGAAGAAGGATAAAGTGTCTCTTGTGCGAGGTAGAGGCAGAGAAAAAAACGTCGCACTCATTTTTACACGGCTCTCCGGAGCTCGCGGGAACGGCGAGAAAGTCGCGAGCAGAAATTTTCTCGCCTCTGTACCATCGGGATATCGACGGTAGAAGAACAAGCAGAAAAAACAACATGTTGTATCCGCAAGTTTGCATAGAGAAATCATTCTCTTGTCGTGAAATCGACATGTAGACGCACGTGTTCATATTCACGGGGCACAAATAACTCGAGGGAAAAATTCAACATCACTTTCCCATGCATATATATATATATATATATATATATATATATCCTTACGGTGCTCGAACGTTCCCATTGAATACATTAACTTTTTTTCTCCACTTTCGGAACTTTTTTTCCGCAGTGTCACGCACCATCTCTCAGGCCGAAAGGGTTCATCCGGGGTGGCGTTTTTTCTTCTTTTTTTTCTTTTCTTTTTAATCGTACTCGTTTACTGCGGCTGTGCCGTGTAGGAATGACTCGGTAAAATTTTCGATTAATAGCCTACAGGTTGCTTTTTATTTCCATTTCTAGAATCATGTCAACATTTGCAATTTGTGATATTCCTGTATGAAAAAATCGCTGGAATTTGTGGGAACGCTTAGTAAGAAAAAATGGAAAAAATTGCGATATATCGTGAAAAAATGCATCTAACATTATACCATAATACAGTGTAAGCTTTAAAAAAAGCAGCCAAATAATAATAATACGTCAATAGTCCGAAGATCTATACAATAGAAATATGTTTTTCGATTAAATGTGCAACTTTACTTACGGTGTTTAGAATAGTCAAAACAAAAACTATGGAATCAAAGATGAATAATAATAATAATTATTATTATTATAACAATATTAATGATAACCATCAAAATAACAATAAAATAATCATTATGGTAATGGTAATCACGGTGATGAAGATGATTATGATAATAATGATCATATCAATGATGATGGTATGGTGTTGAATAATGGTGCTGACGGTTGCATCGTTGGAATGCAACGAAAGTTCTTTTTCATGTTTTCATTTACTTATTGTCATTATTATACAAGTTCTTTTGCGAACGTAGACGGTAGGTCTCTAAATAAGCATCTTAACAAATAATTGAGGGTTTTTTTGTAGTCAAAGCCTGCCAAGAGAAATTTATGGAATTCAGAATAATTGATTTCCATTGCACCGCAACAATTCATACTTCAATCTCATTAATGATATTAATGACGATGATAGCAAGTATGATTATGATGATGATGATGATGATGATTATGATGATGATGATGATGATGATGATGATGATGATGATGATGATGATGATGATGATGATGATGATGATGATGATTATGATGATGATGATTATGATAATGACGATTATGATGATGATTATGGTAATGATGATTATGATAACGATTATTGTGATGCTGATTATGATGATGATTATGATGATGATTATAATTATGCTGATGATGATGATTATGATGATGATTATAAGTATGATGATTATTATTATTGTGATGATGATGCTGATGATGATGATTATAATTATGATTATTATTATTGTGATGATGATCATTATGATGATGATGATAATTATGATGACGATTATAATTATGATGATTATTATTATTGTGATGATGATGAGGATGATGATCATGATGATGATGATGAGGATGATGATCATGATAATGATGATGAGGATGATGATGATGATGATGATGATGATGATGATGACGATGATGATGATGACGATGATGATGATGATGATGATGATGATGATGATGATGATGATGATGATGATTATGATTATGAAGATGATAATTGTTATGGTGATAATTATGATGATGATTATGGTGATTATGATTAAGATATGAGTAGTAACAATAATAATAAGAGATCGCTGCAATTTGGAACGAATGAAAAAGCACAGCCGTGCCACATGCCCGAAGAGCCTCATGAGACCGTGGGCGCCGTTCTTGCGTTCTGCGCGCTTTATAAGAACTATCATACCCACTATACAAGTAAGAAGAAGAAAAAAAACGTCTTTTCATTTCCATGTCCCTGAGTCAAGTTGTTCGTTGCATTTGGTAGCTCAGCTGACTGATTATACGCGCAGGCTGCTGAGTACAGAAGAAGGTAGGGTCTTTGGGTGGGAGCCGAAACAAGAGAAAAGAGAAAAAAAATAGTTTCGTAACGAGGAGGAGGAAAGCGAGAGTGGCGAACATCACCGCGTGTGTGCACGCAGGAGAACGAGTCGAAACGAGGGTTGTAGCAGCGACAAAAAAGCGCGCGAGAGGAACAACGAAAAAAAAAGAAAAGAAAAAAAAACGCAGGAGAAACCGAGTCCTGAGAAAAGAGGCGCCCGGATCCTTGGTGATCGTGGGGTATATTATACCCTTTTGTTTTTTTTCCCGATTCCTTCGAATTTTTTTTCTCCTTCCTCGTCCGACCTTCCCCGCGTGCCATTGTGCACCACGATATGGCTATGTATGCGAGGCAGGACGGCGTGGACGAGGGGATTATAGGTGCATATGCATATGCGCCGGTGCGAAAGGGGTAAAAAGGGGCGAGAGGGAGAGCAAGAGGGGTAGAAAGCCAAGAGTGGGAACGTGTGCCACGCAGGCTCGAGGGAAGGGGAAATGGACCATGTGCGTTTGAGAAATGTATAGATATACACATGTATACATTGACGACGGACAGGTAGGCGCGAGGGCGCTTCCTCGCATCTTCCTTCCGGATTATCGTACAGAAACAAACAAAAAAATACGAAAAAAATTGTTCTTCATCCCCCTTTGTGAATTTGAGCCCAAGGGCTCGCGTGAAAACGAGCGCGGGAATTTCGCGCGCGTTAATTTATTCGCGAGAATCGTGCGTGTGGGAACTCGTTGAATATGCACGCAAATACATACGCATGCAAATGGATCGTGAGATAATGATTTTTTTGGACTAATTCCTCTTCACCCCTGACACAAGGGAAACTCGTCGATAAATGCGTGTGTACATATATAAAAATAATATTTTATTTATATATATGAAGGATTGAGGCGGGATATACTTACATTTAGACGGGAAAAAATAAGCAGTATCGAGGGATTTTTTAAATCAAGAAACAATTATTCTACAATTATAAAACTTTAGGTATACTTTAATAGTATATTCAAGTATACGAAACAATTTTTTTAAATTAATTCATCATCAAAATGGCGAGCTGTGGCAGAGTGTTATAGCAAGGTCGACGCGGGAGTTGCGAATCGGCGTGCAGTCTAGCTTCCCGTAGACTTTGATTTGCAAAAAAGTTCAAACATTTTTTCAGTTAGAACATGTATAGTTTCTATGTGGCGGTAATTAAAATGAAGAAAATGCATATTTTGGAAAACGGCACGAATTTACAAAAAAAATCAACATTTCAGAAAACAATTCTGTAAAATGTGGATTGAAAGTCGTTTTTTTTTCAAATTTGTCAAAAACAATTTTCGTCAAGTAGAATGTACCAATATTGTCAATATTTCTACCAAGCTTCAACTCAATCGGCTTTTCGAAGTTTTTCGAATTTCGCTTTGAAACTTTGGGAAAATATTCTATATATATAGTTTTGTCGTTTAAAGAAAAAAAGAAATCGATTTTTTGATCGTTGTAAATGTCCCGCCTTAAGGGGCCAGTCCACTTTGGAGCTACGAAAAAAGGCTATTTTCGCGATTTTTTTTGAGGATTTTATAAAAGATACGAATATAAAAGTTGTTGGGCTTGATAAATAGAGTCTTGAAATACGTTAAAAAAAAATTAATTCATTTTTATACATTTTTAAGTACGAAAACTATAGTTTAACGTAACGCCTCAAAAATAGGTGGGCTAGGTAGCTCCATCACAACTCGGCAACGGCTTGTCTGAAACAAAAAATCAAAGTCCATTATATTCAGTATGACACCAGCTACAACATGACCCTCGGATATAAAGTTTTATCGAAAAATAAAAAAATGGCAGATGAAAAACGAAAAAAGTTTTGAAAAACCGCGTTTTTTTTGCAGTTTTTCGCAAAAAAAAAGAGTAAAAATCAAAATTTTAAAACCATCGAGGGTCATCTTGTTGCGAATCATGTTTACAATATGTGGTTCAAATTTGACGAGAATCGGTTTATTAGTTTTGGAGATACGATGGAGCTAGATTTTGAAAATGTGGTTTCGAGAAAAACGCGTTTGAAGTTTATACTATGAAAAACTCTTACCTAAACTCAATCGGCAATTCCTGCACCGTACAACATCCCTTCTGATTGCTCATCATCGTCGATTACTTCAAGTCTTGCTTGCTTTCGATTTTTTTTAAGTTTCTGGACTCGCCCCTTAAAGAGTGAGACTGCCGTTGATCGAAATGCAACGAAAGCTCTTTTTTACATTTTATTTTTAATATTTTTTTTTATTATGAATTTTTTTTTTTAGGTTTGCATTTTAAATCGCTGAATAAACATCTACAAAAATGGTTGCTGAATTTTTGTAGGCAAAATCTGTCGCCAGAAATTTAAGGAATTCGGGAATATTAATTTTTGTTGCATTCCAACGATTTTTTTGCTCATACCATTTTTTCATTATTGTGATTATTCAAAGCCTTCGTGTTTGCGAATTGATGTCGTAAATCTCTGATGAGATTACGTGAAGACGTTTGAGTGATTTTTATAACCGACAAAATTGAACAATTGAAAAGCATTTTTTTCGTTGCATTCCAACGCTGCAAACTTCGACATATTTTCTAACAAATGAAATTTATTTAGAAACAGACAGAATCGATGATAATTGCGGAATTGATCGCAAATAAATTCGTTCGCGATGTCGGTTATTGATGCCCTTTTTATTGCTCCCTCACGTCTTCGATCACGACTCTTCGCGAACTCTTTGCGAACTCTTAATTTTTTTGGTTTTTTAGATCCCCCACATACATATATATACAGATATGCGTGATGGAAACATTATTGATACTTAAATATGAACAATGATTTTTCTATCACGTATGGACATTTTTATCTCTTTGTATATAATATTATGAATATTATATGACGTTGAAATCTGCGTTGTTGGAATGCAACGATTTTTTTTCTTCATTTATTATTTATTTTTGTTTTTATCATTATTCAAATTTTTTTTTTTGCAAATTGAAGCACAAATACTCTAATAAGGATACGTAGAAAAAAATCAAGCGATTTTCAGAGCCAAAATTGGCCAAATATATTTGAGCAATTTGATTAATTTTCTTTGCATTCCGAAGATGCAAACTTCAACGTCATGATATTATGGATATCGTGAATATTATGGATATTATTAATAATACGAATGTACCCATATACATAAATAATATACTAAAATTATTAACATATTATGTATGTATATGGGGGAAGGACATTTTTTAGACTTCCAACTTCGAGGACCGTCCTCAAAACAGTCGGCTGTGCTGATGACCAACTTTCGACAGATATAACGGATTCAAAATATATTTTTCCCACACGCATATGTATGTATACGTATGCGCGTGTGTGAGTGTATATAATGTACCCATTTATATGCCTTTACATTATCGATGGTGAGAAAAAAATGACAAAAAATTTATCGTCTCACGATGTGTGACGTAGAATAATTCATCGTCTCAACATTTATAGAGAGATCTTTGATACAGTCGTCCGTGTCGTTTGGCTGATTCATTGGAACTGCGTTTGAACGATTATCAAGTTATTACGAAAATATGAAGCTTGAACTCGTTATTCTTATTTTTATGGCGTCAAAAAGATCGAGTTTCGACGAGTACGTTTTCTTTTTCCTCTTGTGATATTTTGCGCCACGCGTCTGACAGTTGGACCTGCAAAATACGAATACTTTTTCAACTTTTGCTGAGCCGCGGTCTAGATTATTTTTACTTATGTTGCCGAATTTAATGACGGAGATCGTATCTGCGCTCTAATGTGTTGGACGACTTTAATCCGGGGACGAATGGAATTATAATTAAAATTTAGTGCAGGCTGACCTTGTCAAATGGATGACCGATCGATCAAAGGCCATTGTTCCTTAACCAAATTCAGATTTTGGTTGAGGAATACTTAAGGGGTCTTCTCACTTTAGACGCTAAAAAAGGCTATTTTCGTGATTTTTTTGATAGGTTTATATTATAGACATTGATATAAAAGTTGTTACACTTAATAAATACACTTTCGAAATACATTTTAAAAAAATTATTTATTCAAGTCACTATTTATACACGAAAATGGTAGTTACAAAAATGATGAAATCTCGGATATGGATCATCCGAAACAAAAAAATCAAACGGTTTTAGATTTCGAATGTTAATGGCTGTAGCACATATCATACGATTTTTTATATATTAAAAAATAACAATATGGCGCACATTTTTTTAAAAACACGTGTTTTTTTCACCGTTTTTGGCCAAAAAAAAAATATCAAAATTTGAAAAATCCTCCATATGCGCTATAGCTATAGTTGTAAAGAATATGTGGTTGAAATTTCATAAGGATCGGTTCGGTAGTTTCGAAGATTTTATCGACAAGCCGTCGAAAAACGTTCTTTCGAGAAAAACGCATTTAAATTTTGTTTCGGTTACATAAAGATATAAATTTTTTTAAAAATGTATTTCGAAAATTTATTTATTGAGTATAACTTTTATATCAATATCTATAATATAAACCTATCAAAAAAATTAATGAAAATAACCTTTTTTAGCGTCTAAAGTGAGAAGACCCTTCAACCAAATACTTGACCACGAGAAATTAAGGTACTATAATACTTAACCAGGAATAAAATTCAGTGATTGGGCCAGCAAAAATCAGATTATTATGAAAATTTGCAAAACGCAAAGCCCAAAGCTATTAGAAATCGCTCAGCGACTTCTTATATTAAGGGGTTTCAAGTCTATTTTTCATAGCTGTAAGATCTTGCCAACGACTTTGGAATTTGCGTCGTTGGTATGCAACGAAAAGTATTTTTTTTGTTGTCAATTTTTGAATTTACCTTTGGCAGATTTGGGCTACAAAAATCACGTAAACAGTCTTTAGGATTCGTATTCAGCGATGTAGAACAAACTTGCAAAATATGATTTTGGATAATAATGAAAATAAGAATTTGAATTTTCGTTGCATTCCCACAATGTAAAGTTAAACCTCACTTTTTCGAGGCTTTTAAGTTCAATTCAGTGTTAATTTTGATGAAATTTGGGCTGACGTATCGCCTATAAATTAAAGTAGTGATTATTTTAACGTATTTCAGATTTATGAAAATTACGACGATATTTTATTTGCTTCGTGTGTAAATAATGAATAATAATTTTTTTATTCTTATCATATTAATTAATGAATAATTATTTTATCATGTATATATATATATATATATATATGTGTGTGTGTGTGTGTGTGTGTGTGTGTGTGTGTGTGTGTGTGTGTGTGTGTGTGTGTGTGTGTGTGTGTGTGTGTGTGTGTGTGTGTGTGTGTGTGTGTGTGTGTGTGTGTGTGTGTGTGTGTGTGTGTGTGTGTGTGTGTGTGTTTGTGTTTGTGTAGTATTCAAAAATAAGCAAATAAATGCAATTTCCTTTGTAAGTATAGCATCAAGAGCAGCTGATTCGAACAGAGTGGGTTTTTTCCTTCGCAATTTTCATTGTGCACAGCAATCTTGAAAAAAAAGTAACATCTTTCGGGGCTGAAAACAATATCGGAATATTGAAACACAAAAAAGTAACCGTTGGAGAGAGAAGGAGAGAGAGCAAGAGAGAGAGAGAGGGAGGGAGAGAGACGGAGACAATTAACCGTCACTCTCATTGTCTTTTTTTAACATTTATAATCCAGAGTCGTTATTGGATAACGCGGTGAAGACATTTTTTCAAATGGTGGATCTTTCGTAGGGGTTGCCGGCTGCAAGAGAGGCAGCCATTTTTTCGCGACCCCTTCTAACCATTCGGGGCTCTCGCGCTTGGGGTTGTAAAATCTCTGGGGCACACCGAACGATAGGGTAGGGCTCGAATTTTCCGCTCGGGGGTTCGTTGCAACGGTGGGCCGGGCCCCTCACAAGTCTTTACGGTCCCTGTGGGCCTATGACCGACGAGTACCAACCCCCTGACCCACATGCTTCGAGCACCCTGAGAAACGTTCGCCACCCCACAAGTCCTCGTTCAACCGTCATTTTCCAAAGCATGACATTGGAATTGTAACCATTTTTTTTTGCTTTGTACAATTTCATCAACGTTCGTTTCTACGCAAACGGGTTTGGGAGCAAAAAGCGATTTGTGCGGATCACAATGGGGGAATGATGACTCAAGGCTTGCATCGTCGGAATGCACTGCAGATTTTTTTTAATTGCTCGAATTTGCTTTGGCATATTTAGGCTACGAAGATTACACAAACGTTTTTTTGCGATGTTATCAGAGATCTACAATATAAATTTGTTATAATCATTTTTAGGCAGTAGTGAAAGGAAATAGAGAAAAAAGACACAAGTTTCGTTGCATTCCAACGATGCAACCTTCGACCCCGCAAAAACTAAACGTATCGTGCAGTTTTGAAGCAAAATAAAAGCTTTGAAAAAAGTGTATGGAAAAAGACAATCATAAATCGGAAACTTTATTGAATTTATTTTGGACATTAATATTGCTGATTATTACACGTTTGGTATCATGTTTATAGTGTCAAAACGAATACCCATGCACATTAACGTTATCAATATTCGCTGGTGAAGCTTAACAATGAAACATCGAACACTTTGGATATGTATCTTCGCCGCTGCATTGGAGATTTGTGGGTCACGCAATCGCAATCAAGACTCAATCTCAATTAAATTCGTGGTCTACAGCAATGGCAAAAATTCGTAATGCTATTGTCAAGAAAACCCTGAGTGTAAACGACGATGTGATTTTCATGATCATTTGTCGAAGAAAGTTTAACATTTTGAAAGCCACAATTGAATCTTAAATCAATTGTTGAAATTGGATATTGAATTAATTTTTGAAATTAAATCTTGAGTTAATTGTTAAAATTGAACATTGAATTAATGGTTAAAATTGAATCTTAAATTAATTGTTAAATTGAATCTTAAATTACATGTTAAAATTGAATCTTTAATCAATTGTTACAATTGAATCTTGAATTAATTGTCACATTGGGATCTTAAATTGACTCAAAATGAAATGTTAATGTTTCACTTTGAACAATTGCTACCGCTGATAAATCTTCCAGAAAAGATTCAGAAAAGAACAGAACGTCGAAGAACGTTTAACATTTTGAAAGTCAAAAATGAATCTTAGATGAATTGTTGAAATTGACTCGTCAAATTACTCGTTATAATTGAATCTTAAATTAATCGTTAAAATTAAATGTTACATTAATTGTTACGATTAAATCTTAAATCAATTGTTACAATTGAATCTTAAATTAATTGTTACAATTGAATATTAAACTAATTGTTACATTTGGAGCTTAAATTGGCTCAAAATGGAATTTTAATTTTTCATTTTGAACAAATTGCTATCGCTAAAAAAATTCGAAACTCTCAATGGTGCCACTTTTCGAAAGAATATCGAAAAAAGTTGTAATATAATTGAGGATAATATTACACTTCCAGGGGCTTACTCGATTTCATGCTTCGCGATTATTAAATATATGGAGACAGAATCGATATCGACTAATATTGGATGTAAGAAAAATGTGACACGCGAACGCATCCGATGAATCTGAACATAGCAACTCGATTGCCATAATTTAGCAACCGACTACAAATCTGCAAATTATCACCACACGAAGCCCACTGATTCCTAATTTTTGCCCATTTCTGCTTACCTGTTTGAAGTCTGATTTTTTATGTCAACTCAAATCACTCGTGAAGAACAGAAAATAATTTTTAAACGTTAATTTTATTTATTTTTTTACATTTTTTTAACGGTTCAGAATGTCTTCGAAAAACAGAGTCCTCACGGTGTACACGATTGTGGCCGTAAATATTATCTGAAACAAAATTTGTAAAAAAGATGATTCATCAGTATGAAAGCCGCTATCTTGCTATAGAGGCTTTTTTTAAATAAAAATTCACAGAAAAGGCGGCTGTTTGAAAAAAAAATCGAATTTAGCTTATTTTTTCGACAGATTTTCTTTAAAAAAAAAAATTTGAAGATTAAAAAAAAAGTTGCCATACTTACGATCAATCGGCGATGCCAGGTCCATGTTTATGGCCGTCTGTACTATCGGATATAGCAAAGAAAATCGATTTTTTTTTAATTTTGCACTGTGATGATCCCTTAAGGGGTGAACGCTGAAAATTTCGGGGATTTTCGGGAATTTTTTGGAAGAAAAGTACTCAATTAAATGTTTCTGAAAATTAAGATTATATTTGGCTATATTTGGCCTATATTACATAATTTTTTCATAGAAAAATATTGAGATCCAAGCGACTTATGCGCTGGCTTCGGAGGCGCCAAAAAAAAGTTCCTCCACTGCTGACATGATTCCGGCCGATTGAGTAGCTGAAACCGAAAAAGGAAAAAATGTCGCTAAACTAGAAGGTATTTCCTGTACAATGACGTAGAATTTTCGAAAAATATCAAAATCTAACAAAATGGCGTAATTATTTTAAAAAAAGTATATTTTCTTGCCTATAAAATGGTCGTTTTTTTCAATGCCAAATCGTCAATTTCCATCCAATCAAAAATATCCTACGTCATTGTAGAGTAAATATATTCAAGAGTACTCAGTTCAAATTTCAAGTCAACCGGATAATTGCTCTTTGAGTTACAATGTCAGCAAATTTGAAACACTGGTATAGCCCCTTAAATCCCCGAAATCTCCCGAACCCGTTACGCTTTTACTTCCCTCGCGCATTCAATTGCGAATTGCGCAAAAGCTGAACATCGCTCGACGGCTGACCCCGCAGGGACCCACGCTGAATCTGTCGACTTCGGATAAATTTTTTCAGCGTAAATAGCCGGTATTCTCGCTCGAGTTTTTATCCACGTCTGCGCGTCCTCCATTACTACTAACGTGTCCAAAGAAAAAAGTCAACATCGTTCTAGCGTGATCACGTGTGCTCGCATCAATCGGGCGATTTTTCCCCGCGAGAAGTAGGCACAGTGCCCAAGGCGTAGGCGATACACGCGATGCCCGAATGACACTAAAAAATCCCGGCGGATGCATGAAAAAAGGAGCACGATAGTCCGGCGGACGAGGCGGCTGGTGGAGTAGTGACGGAGGTAAAGAAGAAATGCACAAAAGAACGGGCGGGCGAAACTCTTGTGTATACGCGCGCGCATAAAGCACCAAAGAGAGGTTAGGAGAGAAAAGTGCGCTGAAAAAAAAAACCAAACAGGGCGCTGAAGGGTGGCCAGGAGAAAACCAGAACGAGAGAGCCGGGCGGACACGGAGGGACGATGTTGAAAAAAATGTTAAGGGCTTAGGCAACAGTAACGGGTATAAAATCATGTGCGAATTTAACTATTTTTTGTCGTATATGAAAGTGATTTACTCATAAAATTAATTACACATGTGTTTAGTATGAATATCGAGCTGTTAGAATATATATATATATATATATATATATATATATATATATATATATATATATATTGATGTATAAAATGGCCGACTACTAATATTTTCTTTTGTTATCTTTTTTTGGCACTCCGCGGCGTGACATTCAGCATTCATAATTTTTTACCTAGAACAAAAAACAAAAATTCTCGTCAATCTACATTAGAATACCTAGAGAAGTACGTACGGAATTTAAAAAATATTCTTTTATTTAAAAGTTGTAGGTATTTGAATGAATTTCTAGTGGAAAATTTCGTATAAAACTGCTCATAAAATTTGAAGTTTTCGATTAAGGCGTTACCCCCACTTGTAGCGCAAAAAAGGCCTTTTTCATGAATTTTTTAAAAGAAAACTACAAAACTTTTTTAATCGATCAATATACCATCTTAAAGAACACATCTTGAAGAACTTTCAGTAATTTTTTTATTGAAAAATATTACATTGTTTAGTGGCAAATGGCCGTCAATGAAATAATGTTTTTATATACACGGTTTGCGGTGACCAACATTGCGGCGAAGTGGATCATCTGAAAAAAAAATGCGGATGGATTTAGTCAAATATAAGTATAAACTAGTCTTTAATCGAAGGATTTTTAAAAATATTCATTTTTCACAAAATGGCGGACAGTCAAAGTTAATGGTTCGATTTTAACGAAAAAAACGGCCGTTTTTTGGCTATAAACGGCCATTTTTTTTTTCGAAAAAAAAATCGAACGATTAAAGACTACTTTTTTATGTATTAAATAAGCCTGCAAAATTTCAAGAAGATCGGTTCATTAGTGTTCGAGTAATCTTGGTCACCGACTTCAGAAATGTCATTTTGAGAAAAACGCGTTTAAAGTTTCTCTTTCAACGCTCTTTCAACGCGGATTCTTCTCTTCCAACGCTCATATCTCAGTCAATTTTGTTCGGATCGACTTGAAATTTTCAGGACATATTCTCAGATACTTATACTTCAAAAAAATGCAATAAAACAAATCGATTTTTTCAAAATCGCAAGTGGGGGTAACCCCTTAATCAGAAATTCCGTACGTACTGTTCTGCGAAATGCAATTAGGAACATAACTTTTGAATTTAAAGTAAATCGAGTGAAAATTGTTGAAGTTATTTGTCACGCCAATTGGAAAAAAGCTGTTTCGAGAAAAACGCGTTTAAAGTTTTATGGTCTCTAGTTTTCTAGTACTGAAAGGCCGTGCCAGAGGTGGGCTTACGTTATACGCTCAAAGTCGGTGAAAAAGAAATGTTCTTGGTATAAATCGAATAGTAACTTATTCTTATGATGATAAAGCACCGTTTTAGCGAGAAAAAAAAAATCGATTTTGTGAAAATTTTACTGTGGCCTTACCCCTTAAGGCGGTACGATCATCAAGAAGAATCCAACTTTCGGACTTGATTTTTTTTACGATGTTGACGAATACGTGATGCACTCTCGATTTTTTTTCAGCTGTATTAACCGTTGAGTTTTTTTTGTAATAAAATTGCTTTATTACAATTACGAAATTACAAAATTACAAAAAATTGCTTTATTACAATTTTTGTAATAAAATTGCAAAGTCGAGCACTTTGGGGTAAGAAGGACGTCGTCTTATGAAGACGGTTGACCGGAAGTGCGGCAATCACGGTTTTGCTGCTCACGTATCCAACCAACAAGGAACACCACTTTGGGTCGTTCTCCGATTTTGTTGAAACTTTTTTATGCTGAAGAGTTTCAAAAACTAAGAGACACGTATTTGTTTTATCGACGGAAAAAATCGGGGGTGAAACGCTCCCTAAAAAATGGGGATGTTTTTCGTTTTTCGTCGATAACGTTTTCGCTCTCATCTCCAATGTATAGCACGCGAAAAAATAAAGCTTGTTGCAATTTGAATTTTTTAAATATCTCGTACTGTTAAAACGTTATCGACGAAAAACGAAAAGCATCAAGTCAAGATCACGCCAGCGAAAGTCTACACAGTTGCCTGTAAATGATGTAGAACGTATAACATTGTCTAGACCAAGTTCAAAATTGACGCAAAATCACTTGTCAATAAATAAAAATTCTTTGAATAATTCGTGGATTTATTGAAAATTTTGAAACTTTAAAAACTTCCATAGCCGAATTATTTTGACGGTGTTAAGATTTTCGGAGTTTTGGTCTTTCGTGTAAAATTCTTTCGTAGTTTTGATCGTTCAGGGTAGTATTCTTTCGGAGTTTTGAGCGATCTGACCATTCAAAGATCGGAATTTCAACCCGACCCGTCTTGAATTTCTGAACATTAAAATTCGGAATTTTAGACCGTCGGAGCATTCTAAGTTCGGAATTTCAACCCGGCCCCGCAAAATCTACGCCATCTCTTCCGTCATGACAGACGCGGCTAGTGAACACGAAAATTAGTCGATTCAATCGATTATATCTGCTCGAAATGTCCCGTAACCTATATTTTTTATGGAACATGCATGAACGCGACTGTTTTTAAAAATTATTCATCGCTTATGCATAGCAGCTATGTAATCGCGAACTATTAATATTTCCGTCTCCAAGTTCGAACCGCACGGATTCCCTATATGGTGCGAATTAAGGGGAGATATACACCTGGGAGCCGGAAAAAGGTCATTTTTGTGAGTTTTTTCAAGGAAAACCATTTGAAATTTCGGATTGGGGTTTTAATTATCTAAAAGTATATACATACAAAAATATATTTAATTTTCTTTATTTAAAAATATCAAAAATATACAAGGATATTGTATGATCCTTGGAGCGTCGTAAAAAAATCTCCGTACACGGTACCCACTGGTGTTTCTTCAAAAATCATCGGAAAAAAAAACCAAAAAGATCATTAAATTAGATACTATAATCTAGTACTTGTCATAGCCGATTTTGAAAATATCTATTTATGACAAAATGGCGGACGTCTGAACATAAATAGTGATTTTTGGGCCAAAAATTAGTTATTATTTTGCCTGTAAAACAAAAACTAAGTAACGGAAAAAAAATCCTATGACAAGTACTAGATAATGGTGTATAGAATAACCACAAAAAACCTCAAGGCAATCGGTTCATTGGTTTTCGAGAAATTTTGGGTACCGATTTGAAAAACGTGGTTTTGAGAAAAACGCGTTCGAAAATTTGGGAATGAATAAATCATGAAATTTGTCAACTTACATGGAATCATAGATACCAGGCCCATAGTGTAGGTCTTCTACGGTCGACGGAATGTCCATAGCTTCAAAATCCTCGACCTCGACCATCTAGGTGTAACTCTTCCCTTAAATGCATTGATTTAGTGAATTCATTACTATTGTATTTAGCCGGTAAGGCATAGGGACTTTTCGCGGATGTCTCTCTGTATGTCTATACTACGGCATATAAAAAAAAAACCCTTTTTTTCTAATGAGGAGGTTCGTGCACATACTACCTTAAGGGCCACAGTAACGGATATAAAATTTTGTGCGTATTTAACAATTTTTTTCGTATGAAAAAGTGATTCACTCATAAAATTAATTACACATCTATTTGGTATGAAAATCAAGCTGTTCGAAAAAATATATTTTTTTTTTCGATGTACAAAATGGCCGCCTACTCGAAACTTCTGAAAACAGCCTTTGTCCAATTGGTGTGACAACTAACTTAAACAATTTTCACTCGATATACTTCAAATTTAAAAGTTACGTTCCTAATTGCATTTCGCATAGAAGTACGTGCGGAATTTCTGATTAATCGAAAACTTTACATTTTATGAGCAGTTTATGAGCAGTTACAACGAAATTTTTCACTGAAAATTCATTTCTTAACCCTTAGTAGTCACACTTAGCTAGAATCACGTTATAGTCATACTGGGTCCATGGGATCCAGGCGTTTTTAAATTGTTATAAATAATGAAATAATGCATTGAGCGATATGAAAAAAATAGTGAGCTATAATTTGAACTTTGTTTAATACAAGAATATTGGTTAGGAATAAAAAATTAAATTTTAAATACGCAAAAAAAACGTGAAAAATGACGTTTTTTTTATTGCTGTAACTCTTGTAATTATTGACAAAAAAAATGGTTTTATAATCTGGAAACAATGTACTTTGAAATATACATAGCGGTTTCTGTGGACTTTGCATAAAGTATATTTATTTCATCCAACGCAGGTGCGATTTAGAAGGAAAGAATGAAACGCTTACGCATATAAAAAAATGTATGTTTTATTGGAAAAAAAAGTTGTACGGCATCAAAATAATTTGTTTGGGTCCCGTGTGACTATTAACCCAGTGTGACTATTAAGGGTTGAGTTCAAATACCTACAACTTTTGAATAAAACAATTTTTTTTAAATTCCGTACGTACTTCTCTAGGTATTCTAATGTAGATTGACGAGAATTTTTGGTTTTTGTCCTGGGTAAAAAATTGTGGATGCTAAATGTCACGCCGCGGAGCGCCTAAAAAAAGATAAAAGAAAATATTAGTAGTCGGACATTTTGTACATCGAAAAAAAAATATATATTTTCTAACATCTTGATATTCGTACTAAATGGATGTGTAATTAATTTTACGAGTGAATCACTTTTTCATACGAAAAAAAAAACTGTTAAATTCGCACATGATTTTATACCCGTTACTGTGGCCTAAGGCCTCAAGCGAGCGAAAAGATTAAGAGAGTTTTCACGCGGTTGGCTCGGCAGTCATGAGCGTAAAAAGACCGAGATGCCGAGGGTACAAAAGTGTCGCGGTAGAGGGCGCGCCGCGATACCTCGCGCTGTTCAACCCCGCACGGGGGGGGGGGGGGGTCATCTCGTAGAGGAAAGCGCGAGCCCAGACAAAAATTGCAAAAGGGGATGATATAGGAGATTCAGCGTAGAAAGGGCGTAGAGTTTGTGTCCCTGGGTAGCCTCGTTGGGCTCTCCGGACTTTGATCCATCGACGGATACTTTGGGTAGTGGTTGGATGGCGGTGGTTGCTGTGTGGTGGTGATGGGTTCGTTGCGGACGCGCGCGACTCAGTCCATCTGCCCGGTGCCCGGTGTGTTTTGTCCTGACCGGAGAGAGAGTGAGAGTGAGAGAGAGAGAGAGAGAGAGAGAGAGAGAGGGAGAGAAAAAAGAGCGAAAGCGAGCAAGAGAGAGAGAGAGAGAAAGGGATAGCGAGGGCACCCGTTGGCAAAAACTCACCTAACCCTTCCTTGATTACAATGCCGGCAAAAAGCGAAATACTAACCGCCGTCGCCGCCACTGGCTCGATGCTTCTCTTATAGTGCACACGTATACATTCGTACGTATATATGGGGAATGAACATGTTGAACTCGTCATATCAATGTAATGATGGTTATCGGGACATCTGGCTATTTTGGGGACGCTGTTTTAATTCTTTTGAAACAAAACGTTGGTTTTGGGAACGGGACGGGCCTGGAAATAGCCGTTGAGTTGATATGCTTACGTTTTACGTCAAGGTGATTTTGAGGACATTGGGGCGTGAGGGATATTGAGATGGGGACGGGAGGTTGTTTTGAGGACGGTCCTCGGAATTGTGCGTCCTCAAAATCAGCTTATGTATATATATATATATATATATATATATATATATATATATATATATATATATATATATATGGGGCATTCCATACCAATTCGACCTGGGTCTGACCCTCGACCCCTCAAATCTGGTTCCCGATTTTTCCTATCATTACTCTCACTCTATCAAGCACTTACAATTTTTTTCCGATTTTTCAAAATGAATTTGCGCGCGTCATGAAGTGTTGCATTTTTTTTTTTGAACACCTCGATGGCCGTAATTGAAAAATCTGAAAAAAATCCCAAAAATACAGTGTCAGATATAAAAAATGTTGGTGTAAAATTCATAATGTCTGGGCTTTTGCTTCAACCCGTTTTTTAGCTTTTTGAGCAAAAAAAATGAAAAAAATAAGAATCAGAGGTCAATTTACTGTAGACTGTTTCTCGAAATTTTGTATGCATAATACCAGATTTAAAAAAAATTTTCTCCGATTTTTCTAAAGTGTATTTTCGAAAAATCGATTTTTTTAAAATCATGGTTGACAAAAACCCTAATTAGGGGTTGAAGCAAAAGCCCAGACATTATGAATTTCACACCAACATTTTTTATATCTGGCACTGTATTTTTGGGAATTTTTTCAGATTTTTCGATTACGGTCATCGAGGTGTGGAAAAAAAAATCAAAAATTCATGACGCGCTCAAGTTTATTTTGGAAAATCTGAAAAAAATGTCATTGCTTGATAGAGTGAGAGTAATGATAGGAAAAATCGGGAACCAGATTTGAGGGGTCGAGGGTCAGACCCAGGTCGAATTGGTATGGAATGCCCCATATATATGTATATGTACGCGTGCTGTATAGTTGCCGGTTGCCAGAAGAGCGCGAACCCGCTGCGGACGCTGGGCTAAGAAGCTAGACCCGTTTTTGTGTATTATAGAGCCAAAGGAGAGGGTTGGGAGCTCCTCCTCGTGCTACTACTTCTTATTCTTCTTCTTCTTCTTCATCTTCGGCTTACTCCTGTTCCTCATCCGTTTCTTCTTCGTGCTTTTTACTCGCTCTCCCTCCCGCGGGTTACCTCGTGCCTCGCGGTGAGGCCTCGGAGGGTATCAGAGAGCAATGCGGCCGGATCACCCACTGTGCCTTATGGCGGTTGCAGTGCAACGCCGAAATGCCGCGGGCATCTCGAAAATGTACTCTACTTTTCCGAGATGACTGCCTTTCCGTCCGTGGCTTATCACGATTCGAGGAGATCGTATGTGTGGGTGCGTGTATATTTAAGGGTATATTTAAGGGGATACATCTACCTGGAGGCCCGAAAAAATGGTCAAATAACGAATTTTTTTTGTTGGGAAACATTTGGTGAAAAACAAACGTAGTTCTTTTAACACGAAGTATATTGAGCGCCTTTGAGAATTTCGGCAAAAAATATAGAACAAAAATATGGCCGCCAGTAGATGAAATGTTTCGCGGGGTTTGGCGGTGGACACTCTCAAGCTTAAACGGTCTAAACGAAATCTAAAAACCAAACGGGTTATTGAAGGTAACAATAAATACGAGTCGTTGACGATCGTGGATCTTTTAAATATTTTTTTTTAACAACGTAGCGACGAATTCAAACTCGAGTATACAAATTCTATGAAAAAGTTTGTTATTTTGACGTAACTATTAAAAAATGAAGATCCATTTCGAAAAAGTGAGATCGTCAACGACCTTTAAATGTTTAGCATTGTACCTTCTGTGAATTTGGACATAATCCATCAAGTGGTTTTCCAGATATCATGTCCACCGACTTTAAAAGCAGTGTTTCAAAACGCGTTTAAAGTTTGAAGTATTGCTACCACTCGCTGGCCGACTGTTGGAAACTGTAGTTCATTGAATTTTAGGAATATTTCAATGAAATTTTCCGGGATTGTAGCTAAAAGGTGATACTATCGAATGAAAATATTTTTCGAAAAATGCAATTTTTTGACCCGCCTAGGCAGATGTAGCCCATTAAGGGGTTAGGCCACTATAAAGGCCGAAAAAATAGGCTTTTTGGGGATTTTTTTTCAGAAAAACTACAACATAAATCGAGATTCCAAATAAGCGTGTCTATCACACATATCAGTGACTGTATACAATAATTGTTTGGAAGCGATTAATTTCAAAATGGCGGCTGTGCAGCGTTTATTTCAAAACCGCATTTTTTAAGTTGGCCAGAAACATAACTCAGACAATTTTCAACCGATTCACTTAAAATGTATATCTTGAAAAATACATTGACTATGGAAGTACGTAGGATTTTTTTTATATTACATAGTTAATTTGTTATTAACAATTACCTGACGATATTTTTGGCAAATTTTTGGAAAGCGAAAATTTTCGTCAAAGTAGAGTCTTTCCCCAAAAAGCCCATTTTTTCGGCCTCTAGAGTGGCCTAAGGCCCTAAACGCTTGCAAATCTGCTTCTTTCACTTTTTGGAGAGATTCCGGTACACCTTACTCAAGACACTGAGAAGGATTCGCACTAGGTCAGTGCGTAGGACTCTTACCCACGAAAATCCCTGACCTTCTCTATCCTCATATCTCTCTCTCTCTCTCTCTCTCTCTCTCTCTCTCTCTCTCTCTCTCTCTCTCTGAAAATAATGTCCTATAAAGGCAATTCTAGAACTTGCGAAAACTATTCACAATGCTCAATTATTCGTACCTAAATTTTCGAGTGTCTGTTTAGTGATTCGTTTATTTGTTCATCTGTTTATTGGCGCTTGTTTGTTTGGGTTTGTTTGTTTGCGTGCTTGTTTATTATAATTGTAATTAAGAAAATCCCGAGCAGAAATCGTCGTAGCGATCCAATTGGATTCCCACACTGGTCCCCCCTTCATGTGAGGGATCCAACAGATCATCGCATTGGATCCGTATACCAAAACGTCACGCTCGTACATTGGATTCTCATCGGGATTCCCCATTGGAATGTACGAATCCAATTTGAATCTTAAAAGTTTCGGAATCTTAAAGATTCCGAAACGATCCATGATGGATCCCATCTCATTCTGTACGTTGAATTTTCTAAATAAAACACATAGATATACAAAACAAGTGGATCTTAAAAAAGTTTTACTTTTTTTAAACATATCTTAAAAAAGTGTAAATCGCTTGAAAAAGTATATTTTAAAAATCGATTTGCACCACATGACTGTAATTATCGTTTGTTATTTATTTTACTGCACTTTGACAAAACATTAGCACACACGTATACGCTCACGAAGCGTGCAGGTTGTGTTTCAACACGCCGAGTTTTTCCTTGTGACTTTTTACATATTTTCGACTCGAACGTGGTAAGGACTTTCAAACGGCGTTCATCGTTTCCCAAGCGATCCCAATGAGGCTCCTCATGTGCGGTGCCCCTAACTAATCCCTATAGAGATGTGAGCGCAAATTGGGACTGCCCAACAAATTTATACACGGGATCACGAAAGGATATTTTTTTGGGAGATTCAACAAATTCTGGTTGAGTATTTCAAATAAAAATGCTTAATCGACGTCAAGGCAAATGGCACGATGTTGAAGTTTTCATCGTTGAAGTGTAACGAAAATTTGAAGCAAACTTTGTTTTCTCATTTTCTCCACATTTGAAAATCTTATTCGCCAAATTTGCGCTTGAAATTTCTTGTGGGGATCCTAAAAAACCATTCGAATGTTTTTCGTAGCCCAAATTTTACGAAAAAAAAGTTCGGGCTACTGAAATCTCATTGCATTCCAATGATGCAAACTTCGATATCATGAAATAGCGCCGAATATGCTGGGATTGCGATGTGAACTCCCTACGTGCGGTGTCTTATTGAGGCGGTCCTCTAGTTTCTCGGCTGTTTTTTTACGGCTTTTTCAATAATTTTTTACGGGCAAAGCATCGAAATAATTAATCTCATTGTTTTTGCATAATCTTTATTAACATTCAAATAGGCTTTACAAATTTTTTGAAGTCAAAATATATAATAGAATAAAAGTTATAGTGGCCGACAGGAAGACATCAAGTAAAAGAGGTGCTTGACGGTGACCAAGATTGCGGCTGTTCTGCTTATCCGAAATCAAAAAACCAAACGGCATTTTAATCTTCATATTTGAGACTAGCGATTGAACTAGAGTGAATTCTAAATTACAAAAATTGACTTTTTTATACACTTTTGAAAATTACATTCTATTTTTTACTCATTTTTTCTTAAGTTTTTCGCTCGTACAAAAAAAACTATCGAAGCAATCATGATAATCCTAGTTCAATCGCTGGCTTATAACATATTAAAGATGCTGTATAAATTTGAACAAGATCGGTGCAGTAGTTTATGAAATATCGTGGTCACCGTTTCGAAAAATGGTGTCTCGAGAAAAACGCGTTTGAAAGTATACCTGCTCCGTATACCTGCTCCGTTCCAGGGCCGTAACTTGTGAAACACTTCGAATATCGCAAAATCCTTTGGCACACATTTTCTACACATGTTGTAGATGTGATTTATGAAAAAAAATCGATTTTTTCGACCCGAGAAACTAGAGGACCGCCTTAAGGGGCTATACCAGTGTGAACGAAATTTGGGTGATTTTCGGGAATTTTTTGGAAGAAAAGTACTCAATTAAATGTTTCGGAAAATTAGGAATACATTTGGCTATATTTGACCTATATTACATAATTTTTTCATAGAAAAATATTGAGATCCAAGCGACTTAGGCGCTGCCTTCGGTGGCGCCAAAAAAAAGTTCCTCCACTGCTGACATGATTCCGGCCGATTGAGTACCTGAAACCGAAAAAGGGAACAATATCGTTAAACTGCAAGGTATTTCCTGTACAATGACGTAGGATTTTCGAAAAATATCAAAATCTAACAAAATGGCGTAGTTATGAAAAAAAGTCCGTTTTCTTGCCTATAAAATGGTCGTTTTTTTCAATGCCAAATCGTCAATTTTCATCCAATCAAAAATATCCTACGTCATTGTAGAGTAAATATATTCAAGAGTACTCAGTTCAAATTTCAAGTCAATCGGATAATTGCTCTTTGAGATACAATGTCAGCAAATTTGAAAAATCTCATTTCGAGAAAAATGCGTTTAAACCTTTAACTATCGATTTTTGCAAGATAAAATGATAGAGATACGGCCTTGAAATTTTTACCGGATATTCTTGAAAGTATCAACGGTCGAAAGAGGAAACAAAAAAAATCGATTTTTTGAAAGTGGCACCTGGGGCCTAGCCAATTAATTTCTGCGCATGATAGCGCAATGCTCAATAGCCCAAATCATATTCCACACTGCAAGCTGTGCTTCTGTGAAATATTCATCAAAATTAATTCAGTAGTTCTCGAGTTGTGAGCGCGCAAACGATGAGGTTGAAATTTGTATAGTTGGGATGCAACGAAAATGAATATTTTTTAATTCCTTTATTGTCCTTTGGCAGATTCCGCCTCCAAAAGTCGGTCAAACATTTTTTAAGATATTTATTTCGCGATCTACAATGTAAATCAATAAAAAATGATCTTCTATAATAATGAAAATATGGAAAAAAAAAGTGTTAAAGAGAACTTTCGTTGCGTTCCAACTATGCTTCACTTCAACACCATCGCAAACGCACTATCTCATGTTTCTGTTCTACTTGTCACAATTTCTCTTTATTCTACTTGTTAATACAAAGTACCGGTAAAAACATTTTGTGAAAATAAAAAAAAATTATCGACAAAGCACCTCCCACGATTTTATTATATGTAGACACGCTGAGCGGAGCCTCGCTCGTTTCGTATAGTCGGAGCAGGTCGTGAGGTTCATCGCGAATGTGTATCTTGGGTTAACGCGAGTGCTAAATTTGTACCAATCGTTTTTACCAAGCTTTGATCGATTTATCGGCGCTAATGCGCGCGCGATGACCCAGTTACAGTTTGCTTTCAGCGATGAAAAACAACAAAAGTCCATTTTCCAGCGTTGCAAAAAAATGGAAACGACAATTTTGAGCGGGCGTGGTTTTACCTCCACGCCGAGCCCTCCGATAAAAGTTCAGCTTTGAAGTTTTCACAAGCTTCAGGCTGCATCTTTCTTCGAGGAAAAAAATATCGTGGGGAATGGAAAATTGCACGTTGCTTTATCGTCAGTTCATTTCGCTCGCAAAGTTAGCCCCACGGGGGCATCGTTTCTACAATGCTGGCTTTCTCATTGGGTAAGCTTCGCGAGCGAAATGAAATGGTAGGGAAGCAATATGAAAGTTTCCAATTTGCACGATTTATTTTTGCGCCGTGATTCCGTAATAGTTAATTTATTTTTTATAAAGTGCCAAGTACCTCGAAATTAAGGAGAGGTACAGCTTTTTCCATTTTTTCAATTTTATCTTCTTCGTAAAGCTTCGCAAGCGGAATGAGACGATGGGAAAGCAATGTGCAATGTTTTGATTCACCCGAATTTTTTCCCGAACCATTCCTTCATAACACTCTATGTAGGCAAAAATAAAAACCGCCGGTTATCTCGAAATCCAAAAATTTACAACTCTCATGACGTTTTTTAAAAATACGATTTTTTCCGATATTCCAACCCCTCGAAGATTAGTATCCAAATACAATACCAACCGTTGTATTATCATCCGCCAATTGTTCTCTCCTCACGCAACAAAAAAACATGTAGCTTAAGGGGGAGGTACCTTTGGGCGAGGAAGAAACTGCTAATTTTCATGATTTTTTTTTTTAAGTACAGATTTCTTCACCATTTTTGAGACTTGGGGTATGTTTTATCACTACTACTGGCTGATAGTAAATGGAAACCCGTCGAAATGGGGCAATGAGTTGAAAAAAGCGATGGAGAACATAGGAGAGGGCGGAATCTGGCATGCCATAAGGAGTGGAAATATTAGAGAGGCACAGGAAAAAATAAAAAGAGGCATAACGGTAAAAACGGACCAAGAAATCCAGTATGATTCGAGCAAGATCGAGGCGTCGACATACAAAGAGTATAAAAATAGGAAAATAGGAACACAAATGGAAAAATATTGGGAAGATTCCGCGTAGAAATTTTGATGGGGCCCAAATCAGGGCCCGAACAGGTCGCCTGACTGCCCTGGTAGGGCACTAATAAGGCAGCCTGAGAGGGCCCCACTAGGAAAGTAACGTTGTGTCACATATGGGCCTGACCTGGTTGCCTGACCAGGCCCCTATCAGGTTGCCGGATCAGGAAGAAATGCATATAATATTTCAAAAATCCAAAATGGAATGAACCACTTAATTTAGTGTTC
Source organism: Ophion ellenae (assembly GCA_963210295.1). Taxonomy (NCBI): domain Eukaryota; kingdom Metazoa; phylum Arthropoda; class Insecta; order Hymenoptera; family Ichneumonidae; genus Ophion; species Ophion ellenae. The sequence continues at coordinate 28,981,693 of OY723390.1, read as the reverse complement.
CACTACAATGATTTTATATCATAATTCGTTATTCTCTGGCCTGCTGAAATGTTTTTGTTCGAAGAAAATATTTCGCCTACATGGGAATCGAACCTCGTACCTACCTACCCAAAGCTACGCACGCTGCCCCCATGCTACCGAGTGCTTGTAACATCTTGGTCCCAGATATGGCATAAGAGACCAAATGAATTCCTATAATTATTTGTTTTATCACATAAAGTATATCAATTAGTTTATATCATTGTGACAATTAAAGAGGTTTATCGAATAACATGCTATAGATTTTTGAAACTTAACCTTAAGTGTACGAAGGTTATATATATATATATATATATATATATATATATATATATATATATATATATATATATATATATATATATATATATATATATATATATATATATATATATATATATATATATATATATATATATATATATATATATATATATATATATATATATATAACAAAAATAATTTAAAATATATATATATAGTTCCTCTCTCTCTTCGCCTTACAAAGCTGCGGAAATATTCTAACACGCATCCGAGTTGCATAACGTTTTTTGTCGTGACAGTCCATAGCAGCTTTTTTTAAATAGAATTCAGGAATGCATCGAAACTCCGAAGCTACGATGCTGTAAAATCGAAGTTTCCATGTGGAAAGTAAGAGGTTATGTGCATCTATCGACTGCTGAGGCAGTTATAGGGCAAGCCTATTTATGGCCTTATCAGAGAAAGCCATATTAGGGTCTATTAGGGCAAGCCTTTGTAGGGCCCTATCAGGCCAAGTCTTGGTAGGGCCCTATCGGGGGAGGCCTTAGTAGGGCCACATTAGGGACGGCCTTAGTAAGGCCCTATGATGGAAAGCCCTAGTAGGGCCTATCAGGGCAAGCCTTGGTAGGGCCCTATCGGGGAAAGCCTTAGTAGGATCTTATCAGGAACGGCCTTAGTAGGGCCATTTTAGTATAGCCTGGTGTAGGGCCTAAATACTTCCGGCCCGATCGGGGCCGGATCAGGATGTCCGTAATAGGTGTTACCCGTATCACACCCCGATCGGGGCCTGATCCTGGTCAGGCTAACCCTAAGAAATTTCAACTCGGGTAGCGGCGGATGTTGTCAGACAGCGTGACACGTAGCGTCGGTGGGATTAATCCGAAAAAAACCAACGAAGATTTTTCTTTCATTAACACTCATACGCAGAATATGAACCAAGAAAAAGTGAGAAATGTTGAAAATCGATTAAATGGTACGCTTTCAAATAAAAAGATCGAATTTCCCGAAAAACGGCTACATTAAGCAATAAAAAATCCTTTTTTATTTTCAAAAACCATAGGGTAAACCGACCAGTGAATGGATGAATAACGACACTGTAGGATTCAGGTGGACTTTAAAATGGAAATATTATCAAGACATATTTTTCAATGGCTATAGCTACCAAAATATATTATTCTGATAGCAGGTAATCGTATTCGAAGTAATTGCATCAAATACTATTCAAGGAATTGATAGATAAATAGCGACATGACTAAATCGCTGGTGAATGACCAAAATGGCCAGTAAACGGAGGCTCAACTGCCAGTAAATGGACGTCTAGTTTAGACGAACGCTGTCAAGCAAAACGCTTCATTGTTACTAAGGCGGTCCTCTAGTTTCTCGGCTGTTTTTTTACGGCTTTTTCAATATTTTTTTACGTGCACAGCATCGAAATAATCAATCTCATTGTTTTTGCATAATCTTTATTAACATTTAAACAAGCTTTACAAATTTTTTGAAGTCAAAATATATAATAGAATAAAAGTTATAGTGGCCGACAGGAAGACATCAAGTAAAAGAGGTGCTTGACGGTGACCAAGATTGCGGCTGTTCTGCTTATCTGAAATAAAAAAAGCAAACGGCATTTTAATCTTCATATTTAAGACTAGCGATTGAACTAGAGTGAATTCTAAATTACAAAAATTGACTTTTTTATACACTTTTGAAAATTACATTCTATTTTTTACTCATTTTTTCTTAAGTTTTTCGCTCGTACAAAAAAAACTATCGAAGCAATCATGATAATCCTAGTTCAATCGCTGGCTTATAACATATTAAAGATTCTGTATAAATTTGAACAAGATCGGCGCAGTAGTTTCTGAAATATCGTGGTCACCGTTTCGAAAAATGGTGTTTCGAGAAAAACGCGTTTGAAAGTATACCTGCTCCGTAAACCTGCTCCGTTCCAGGGCCGTAACTTGTGAACCACTTCGAATATCGAAAAATCCTTTGGCACACATTTTCTACACATGTTGTAGATGTGAGTTATGAAAAAAAAATCGATTTTTTCGACCCGAGAAACTAGAGAACCGCCTTAAATGCTAGATCCGAAGATCACTGTGTTGCACAATAATTATAATATTCTCACACTTACGAGTATTATATTCTTTATTGCAATTTCGTAGATAATACACAAAGCTTTTTTGCATCTTAACGTGACATTCTCAAAGAAAGCTACTGACGTTTGTTTCGACAGAGAAATATAAAGTTAAATTTCGCTAAATATGAAAAAAAAACGAATGAATTGATTTTATGACGACATTCAATGAAATGTACATTGTCGTATCTTAACAATAATTAATTTAGTCATTCTCAGCAGATAAGTTACTTTTTTACTCTGCTTTCACTGGAAAGAGGTTAGAATACACCACCAGTGAATAAACATGTCTAACTCTGACCTATTATTACGAAATTATGAGAAAAAAAATTGCAAAGAATCAAAGATTGGTTCTTTATTAATGAAAGTAAGACTTACTCTTTAAACTTATGAAAACTATTGTTTTCACGTTATTAACACCTACTGGGCACAGCCACATCGTATCGTAACTGTAAGTTGCGCGGTGTGCAAGTACCACAAACTCGAAAAAATCCCTGTGGCGTCGAAATTCGATATTAAACTGACAAATCAGTTTTAACGACAATTGTGTTTTTTTTTGCTAAATTATAGTTATTCAATTCTTACCGATAATTCATATTCTTCACTATTTTGAATATAAATCGGCTTTTGTCCGTTCACCGGTCGGTTTAAATTACCTCCGCCATTTTTGAAGATTAATAACAAAAAATACCATGTAGCAGCCAAAAGTAGTAACAAAAATACCCTAAGTCTCAAAAATAGCGAAAAAGTCTTTCCTTTAAAAAAAATCATGAAAATCAGCAAACTTTTTCCTCCCCTGAAGGTATCTTCCCCCTTAAAATCTTGAAATTCCAGTGATTCGCATTGTTTATTAAATTTCTCCGAATTATTCCCTCCCCGGGGCCCTCGAATGCCCTCGAATCCTCAAATAATTAACGTTAACCGAGCCCCGGTCCCAAAACGGCGATAACGAGTATTCTAAAAAGCGACCAAAAAAAAAAACCTCGACGCAGGAGAAGTCACTTCTGCACCTGGAGAGCACCCGCGAGGCTCGATTATGGTCTTTGCTCGTGTCCCCAAAGTAGCGAGCATATATCTGTCGGCCCGCGCGTACACGCATACGGTGACACCAAAGGGTTCGGAAAGAAAAAAAAAAAGGTCGCCCGGATGGGATACCGGTCACGCTGGACCTTCGCGAAGGGTCATGTCGTATCCAAGGGACACACGCTTACAGAGAAAACGATGACACTGATAGTTCCCACAGAGCATATACTCGCGCAGGGGGATCAAGTTTTTTTTTCTCCTCACCCTGCGTCGCAATCCTTCTCCCTCATTCGTTCGCACGTTTATACGAAAACGAAATATATAGGTTTGTACGCTCAATGTTACGAGTATAACAATATGGATAACAGTTCAAATAAATAATAACAGTGGAATGCATAAAAATTATATTGTATAATATTATTAAATATATTATAATGATATTATATAATATTAAAATTATATTTATGTATTATATTATAATATATTATATATTATATTAGTGGTATATGGGGAATGTATTAAGGAGGAAGAACCCTGTACAGATGGAAGTTTAAAAAAAAATATATAAATATATATATATTAGAATGCAATATTATTTTTATTATTGTTATCATCATCATCAGTACCATTTTTCTTTTTTTCTGTTATGATTGTCATAATAGAACGTAATAATGGCAACATAAACGGTAATAACATCAACAGCAATAACACAAGTCAACAAACAAAAATCTTGGTGCCGGCGAAATTTTTCTGATTTTTTTCTCAAGTGCCTACTGATGAGATCTATACCAACCTATATTTCAAGCTACTACACATTGTTTCCAAATGAATTTTATTTTCATATAGTGAGAGTCGTTAGCAGTTAATTTGAGAATTGTTTTTCTTTTTTATGATATTGAAGTTTCCATCGTTGGAACGCAGTGAATTTTCAGTAACCCAATCTTTTTTTTTGCCAATGTATCGGGCTTATCGGGCAAGCCTTGGTAGGGACCTATCGGGGAAAGCCTTAGGATCTTATCAGAGACGGCCTTAGTAGGGCCATTTTAGTATTGCCTGATTTCGGGCCTAAATACTTCCAGCCCGATCGAGGCCGGATCCGGATGTCCGTAATAGGTGTTACCCGTATCACACCCCGATCGGGGCCTGATCCTGATCAGGCTAACCCTAAGAAATTTCTGCGCTGGTTGTTTCATTGGAGCAAAAACATCGAACTTTGGGATGTTGAAAAAAAGTGACCTACAAAAAACTTCCAAAACCTCTTCAAAGCATATTGCGGTATATTTCCGTGTTCTTACGTAGAATATCAATGTTAAGTGTTAAAATAGGATCAGTATGGAGATAATATTTCGAAAAGAATATACAGTTTTGCGGCACCAAATTGGCTGTCGAACTGGGTAATTACTGTCCCCCATGGAAATTTATGTATGTAAAATATATGCAGAAAATATATGCTATATATATATATATATATATATATATATATATATATATATATATATATATATATATATATATATATATATATATCGGTTGCATATATAGTGACGAAAAATAGAATAATACGTGTATATTCAGTATATATGCCCCAAATATATGACGCATATATGACCCATATATTCTCGATATATTTTCGATATATTTTTCTGACCAAAAAAATATATGCTACGTATAAACACTATATATGATGCATATATGAGGCATATACGACGCATATATTTTCGATATATTTTCAATCTATTTTTTGTCAGAAAAATATATCAAAAATGTATGCGTCATATATGACTCATATATGTGTCATTTATGCATCATATATGACGCACACATTTTTGATACATATTCCTGACAAGAAATATATGCTGTGTATAAACACTATTACAGTTAAACTTAACAAAACTTAAAACTTAAACTTAAAAAAACTTAACTTACAGTTAAAGTACACTATTACATACAAGCACATATATACAGATATGCGCAGCATATCTGTATATATGTGGCATATATGTACCATTTATGCAGTATATATGTGGAATGTATGCAGTGTGTATGCAACATATATGATAAATATATGTGGTATATATGCAGGGTAAATGCTACATATATCATTGATATACAGTAATACCACGCATATACATCTCACATATAAAAACGTTACGAAAATTAGAATTTGGCACATATATTTTCAATATATGGCATACATTTCACATGTATTACAATTATTAATAAAATAAATTTGCAGTATATTTTTGCGTATATAAATTTCCATGGGGGATTATGAGACCCACGACGACATCAGTAACAATAATGACAGCAATAATAATAGGGAATTATTATGAAAACAGCAACGATATAATAGTAATAATAATGATTACAACAATATCAATAACAGCACCAACAAACCCAAACAAACCCAAACAGCAATACTTGTTATTATTATCACGATTATCATTATAATAATCGTAATAATAGCAACAACAATAATAATCATTTTTGTCAGTATTATCGCTGTCGTTGTACAAGTTTCGGAAATCTCCGAGCATGAACAAATACAATTATTATCACAATTGTGATAAATAATATAATTGGGATTAAGTATAGAAAGTGTTGAGCTTGCTTGCATTACACGAACATGTACAGAAAAACAAAACGAGAACTTTACGAGAGCGCCGAACGTTTCTCTCGGCGTATCATTAGAAAAAAAATGGCAAGGTTCGCGAAAAAAAAGTCGTTATGTAAATGACAGGCTACACATTGCGAACGAACCGTCAGGTACCCATGGTGAATCCGTGGTGGAATAGGAGAATAAAAAAATTCACAATGGGAGGGAGGAGCTGTGGGCAGGAAGAGTCAGAGCTTGTATAGGCGCAAGGTATACGTATATAGATACGAGTGTATAAGAATTCGCGGGCATATTTTCGACGGACCTGCCCAACTGCATAGCTCGAATACTTATGAAAATAACAAAAGACGTCTGCTCTTTGCTCGACATCCATAAATTTTGACGAGTCGATTTTGTCGTTCGACCGGAATGAAAAAACTTTATCACCGTCGTTGAAGGGGAAAAAAAAAGGTTTTCATTCCACGCGTGTACGAGGTCTCGAGGAGAGCGGGAGAGATTCGTTGAGATTCATGTTGGTCCGAGCGAAAATTCCAAGCACGCCCGTAACGTATTAGTATGAAAATTAAGGCAATTTTTGTACATTTGTCGGAAGAGCTTTTGCAGGACGCGCCACATCGTTCGATACGACAGAAGCGCAACAAGTGTTCCGATATATTGTCGCAATGCCTTCGCATCGTGCGCTCTCAACGAGGATAATTGCGGGAAAGTTTCGCGAATTGGATATCCAAAACTGACAAACCGTTGCGCTAAGTGAATTCGGTAATTGAACGCGATTCGCACGAATTAAATGTCGCGTTTTGTGTAAACAAATTTCAATGAAATTGATTGAGTGTATACAACAACGTGATTTAAAAAATAATAATTATATTTTAATTTGGTCAAAATTATAATTATGATTAAATTAATTTATATTGATTAGTTTTATTTAAGATAATTATATTTAAATTAATTTAATAATAATAATAAGTTTATTATTTATTTATAAATAGGCTTAACGGTTATGTAAAATCACGGTTATTTTTGAAAAATCAATTTTGAAGGATTAAGACAGATGATAGAAACATCGTTTAGGCATTTATTTGCACGGGCATTAACAGTACATTAACCTTAGCAAAATCTGCCAAAAGAAATTCAAGGAATGAAGAAATATGAATTTTCGTTACATTTCAATTATGCAAACTTCACCCTCATCGATTTGGTGACATTTTCACACTAGCCTAACCTCTTAAGTGCGTAAGAAAAATGGCGTCAACGCTTGCATTGTTCGATCGCTAAATAAATATCGCAAAAGAATTCAAGGAATGTAGAAATATGAATTTTCGTTGCATTCCAACGATGCACCCTTCACCCTCATCGATTTTTTGGCATTTTCACACTAGCCTAACCTCTCAAGTGGATAAGAAAAATGTCGTTTAAGCTTGCATTGTTGCAATGCAACGGAAGTTCGTTCTTACCATTTATTTTCCATATTTTTATTACCATAGAAGATCTTTTTTCAAATATATTTTCATTGCAGATTGACAAATAAATATCTTAGAGAATGGTCGAAGGATTCTTGTAGGCAAAATCCGCCGAAAGAAATTCAAGGAATTTGGAAATATTAATTTTCGTTGCATTCCAACGATGCAAACTTTGGCAGCATCGATTATTTGAAATTTTCATACTAGCCTAACCCATTATGGGGTCTTCTCACTTTAGACGACGAAAAAGGCTATTTTCATGATTTTTTTATAGGTTTACATTATAGATATTGATATAAAAGTTGTTCCACTTAATAAATACACTTTCGAAATATATTTAAGAAAAATTATTTGTTTAAGTCACTATTTACAGACGAAAATGGTAGTTAAAAAATGTCCTAAAGAATTGTAGGTCTGCGCTCTGGATGAAATCTCGGGGATGGATCATCCGAAACAAAAAATCAAACGGTTTTAGCTTCAGTATGTTAATGGATATAGCGCATATCATACGATTTTTTTATATATGCAAAAATAACAAAATGGTGGACATTTTTCGTAAAAACAAAAAAAAAACGTGTTCTTTCACCGTTTTTGGCAAAAAAATAGTAAATATCAAAATTCAAAAAAATCTTTTTTCAAATTCAAAATTCAAAAAAATTCAAAATTCAAAAAAATCAAAATTCAAAAAAAAGAATTTTTTTAGAGGGGATAAAATAATTTGACAATTTTCAAATTTGGACATGAGTTAATTATAACGGTCAAGTAAAAAAAAAAAAATTTGGGATGATCAACAAAGTGGCGGCGTTTTAAGGGTCATCAGACTCCTGTTTTCCGCGACATCGAAAAGTGATGCAGTTGTCACGCTTTTTCTGTTGATCTGAAATAGATTTAATAAGTGTCATTCGTTTACTGGCATATTAAGGGGAAGCATATACCTAAAAAATGATAAAAAAAAGTGCAAAATTGAAAATTTGGGACCCTTTTTACTCCAAAGTTCGAATTTTCGACCATTTTTTCGACATATTTGACCCCAAAAAAAATTATTTATTTACACGCTACCTTTCAAACTTTAGGTATATCCTTCCGATAATATTACTGAGAGTACCCTCCCAAAATTTCATCCAAATCGGTCGATAACTTTTTGGGCTACAATACGAGCAGTTTTTGAGAAAGTAGTTTCGAGATAATCGCGTTCAAAGTTTACTCGCTATCTGACCGCATGCTATCCCCGCGCTCTTGACATATGCGATAACTCTGCAAATATTCAATATTTCGAGTTTTCCTTTGGTCAGTATATTATTTGGGTATTATACTTTCGAAATATGTAAAAAAATCGATTTTTTGAAAATCCTAAAGGGTTTTCTCGCCTCAACGTTTGTTTGGGTTGCATAAATACATACATTTAAAAAAGAATGTATTTTGAAAGCGTATTTATGAAGTGGAACAACTTTTATATCAATGTCTCTAATATAAGCCTATCAAAAAACTCATGGAAGTAGCCTTTTCTTAGCGTCTACAGTGAGCAGACCCCTTAAGTCCCTTAAGGGGAGACATACACCTAGGACTCGGAAAAAAGGTCATTTTTGTGAATTTTTTCAAGGAAAACTATTTGAAATTTCGGATTTGGGTTTTAATTATCTAAAAGTATATACATTCAAAAATATGTTTAATTTTCTTTATTTAAAAATATCAAAAATATACAAGGATATTGTATGAGCGTCGTAAAAAAATCTGCGTATACGGTACCCACTGGCGTTTCTTCAAAAATCATCTGAAAAAAAAAACCAAAAAGATTATTAAATTAGATACTATAATCTAGTACTCGTCATAGCCGATTTTGGAAATATCGATTTATGACAAAATGGCGGTCGTTTGAACATAAATAATGATTTTTGGGCCAAAAATTAGTTATTATTTTGCCTATAGAACAAAAACTAACGGAAAAAAAATCCTATGACGAGTGCTAGATAATGGTGTATAGAATAACCACAAAAAACCTCAAGGCAATCGGTTCATTGGTTTTCGAGAAATTTTGGGTACCGATTTGAAAAGCGTGGTTTTGAGAAAAACGCGTTTGAAAATTTGGGAAAATTTGGGGGAAAATCGATTTTTTCGACCATCTAGGTGTATATCTCCCCTTAAGTCCCCCCTTAAGTCGTTGGAGCGCAACGAAAGTTCTTTCATATTCTTCCAAACATCTTCCTATTTATTCCAAACCAAATATTTTTCCATCGATCGAACTCATACATCTCGACTAAAGACAGGAAAAATCACTCGAGTGATTTTCGTACCCATACCCAGCGTCAGAAAATGCGAGCAATCGAAGAAAACTTATTTTCCGTTGCATCCCAACGATGCAAACTTCAACATAATGAAGACCTGTCGGAGGATTAGCGAGCACGCAATAAATGTTTCGTCACTTACACGAAGACACGTGTACGTGCGTGTGTACACATGACTAAACATTTATAGTCTCTTCGCTAATTCATCGTCTTGCCTTGCATCTGACGCAAAAATCGTTCGGCGTTCGCCCGATCTGCCTGCGCCGTTTCGGTTCTCATCTCGCTCGTTTCTCTCCGCCTTGTTCTTCTTGACGAACAAACGCGATGGTGGCATATAAAAATCTCGCAAAGCGAGTCACCCTACCCCGCGCTATGCGCTATATGACGAGAGAGCGATGCGAGAGAGGATAGCCGCGGCTAAAAAGTAGAGAGAGAGAGAGAGAGGGAGAGGGAGAGAGAGAGAGAGCATATAAGCGTGAGACCGGCCCCGGCCACTCGTAATAAGACCGTCGTCCAGTTTTTTCAGAAGCTCCTTTCCTACCCCTCTCTCTCTGTCTCTCTGTCTGTGGCTCACCGGTGTGTGCCCATGCTCTTTTACCTCTCTCCAGGATTTTTTTTTTTCAATACCTCTCTCTCTCTCTCTCTCTCTCTCTCTCTCTCTCCCTCCCACCCCGTCTCTCTTGGTCTTTCGTGCTCTTTGCTGCCGCTCACGCGTCTCACCGGTATTAATTTATACGTTCTACGTGTGTGCACGCAGAGCGAAAGACTCAAGCTCAAGCGTTGAGCGCCTCGCCACTTTTTATCTCAGTTCCTCGAAATTTGCAAGAAACTAGTCGGGACACCCTTGCGATTCTATATAACGAGAGAGAGAGAGAGAGAGAGAGGGAGAGAGAGATGTATATATGTCGTACTCTCTCCGATTCTGACTTTTTGTTATCATCCCGCTTCCCTCGTCCTCGCGAATCTTTATCCCGAAGATATCAATCCCCTACGACGAATAACATTTTTCTTGCGACTCTATCATAAAGCAAGGCACTGATAAATCGCCATATCAGCCTTCGACGCGTTCCGTTGCATCGAATTCCCTGCACACCGGATGTAGGCCCTCCAGGCGAACGAAACAATTGTATTTGGTCGAATCACTTTTCCAAAGCGGGATATACACTTACAACGATCAGAAAATTGATTTATTTACTCTTTTTCTTTAAGGCCTTAGGCCACAGTAACGGGTATAAAATCGTGTGGAAATTTAACAATTTTTTTTTTCGTATGAAAAAGCGAGTCACTCATAAAATTAATTACATATCTATTTAGTATGAATATCAAGCTGTTAGAAATTTTGTTTTTTTTTCGATGTACATAATGGCCGACTACTCGAAACTTCTCGAAACAGCTTTTTTCCAATTGGCGTGACAAATAACTTCAACAATTTTCACTCGATTTATTTCAAATTTAAAAGTTATGTTCCTAATTGCATTTCGCAGAGAAGTACGTACGGAATTTCTGATTAATCGAAAACTTTTCATTTTATGAGCAGTTTATGAGCAGTTATAGCGAAACTTTTCAGTGAAAATTCATTTCTTAAGTTCAAATACCTACAACTTTTGAATAAAACAATATTTTTTTAATTCCGTACGTACTTCTCTGGGTATTCTAGTGTAGATTGACGAGAATTTTTGTTTTTTGCTCTAGGTAAAAAATTGTGGATGCTAAATGTGACGCCGCGGGGCGCCTAAAAAAAGATAACAATAGAAAATATTAGTAGCCGGCCATTTCGTACATCGAAAAAAAAAAAATATATATATATATATATATTTTCTAACAGCTTGATGTTCATACTAAATAGATGTGTAATCAATTTGATCCGGGAATCACTTTTTCATACGAAAAAAAATTGTTACTCATGTTATTCAAATGGGAAACAAAACGAGCTTACAGGCACGGCTTCTCATTGGACTACAGTGCTGGGGTTTCGCACACATTTTTATTTATTTATTTCGAACCTATCTGGGGGGCGCACTCGTCGAAATTCGTCAACACCCCCGTTAAGGCGTCTGGCCACCTTGGCCGATCGAAAAATGGGTATATTTAAAAAAAAATAATAAACTCGAAAGTATGGGCCGGAATATTTTTTTACTCAACGTCAGAAAGGGCTTTAAGAATAACGTTAATAAATTTCCGTTCGAAATATTAAAAAACGGCGCCGTTATGCACATTGCCGCGGAGGCCCTGCGCACGATACGCGCGGTCGTTGTCCCAGTTGTTACCCGGTCATGTCACATCTAAAAAAAAAAATCGGCTCATTCGTGAGTAGTGTCGCTACAATGTAGCGTAGCGGTTTTTTTTTCGACGATTAAAAAAATTATGGTGAGCCGAAGAAAAAAATTTGTATTTTTCACCGAAATTTTTCGAGCAAAAACAATAATAAAACAAAAACTAATCAAGTTATCGCAAAAATCGTACGTGACATTTTAGATAATGTATCTAAAAGTATTGTGCAAAAATTCGAAAGCAATCGGACCGATAGTTTACGATATTTCGATTGTACCAGTTCAAAAGATGTAGTTTCGAGATAATCGCAAAAGAAAGTAAATGTGCGGTTATTCAGCGCACGGTCGACCGCCCGCAGCTGCTCAACCTTCCTGCCGAAAAATAACTGGACCTCGGTCAATTTTGCGCTTTTCAATACGTACTATGGCTTAAATTGTTCTTAACAGTTCAAGGTTTATTGAAAAAAAATGAAAAAAAAATGAAAAAAATTACATGGTGGCCAGGTGCCTTAAGAACTACCCTAGTATACATATGTACACACGTGTGTGTGTGTATATATATATATATATATATATATATATATATATATATATATATATATAGGGTGCTAGGAAGGTCGATGCATAGCCTGAAGGGGCGACAGGTCACCTCGTTCATAGGAACATATCTAATCTAGATTACCTTAGTCCAAAGTCTAACGATTTCGAGTTACCATGGTAAGTATGATTTTTGGAAAATTTCCGAAAATTAGGTACAAACTCGTTCATAATGTTCACACAGACAATAATTGGTAACTAAAAACTTATTTGCGTCTTAGCTTAATGTGTATTCAATCGACAAACACCAATACAATCATCTGTATCCACAAAACTAATTAAATGAGACGTATAAAATAATTAAGAACTTGTCAAAAAATAAAAATACCTCTTATGTTAAGAGGAGAGTAGGGGTTTCAGCATGAAAAAATACTTTTTTGCAAATTTTTTTCATCTATATGGATAGAGTAAATTTATTGAAACCTTTTGTACATGGTTAAGTGTCATTTCAAGAACATTCCGTGAAATTTGTACGCGAAAATATCCAGAAACAAGCCGGTGACAAAGCTTTTCCAAGAACGCCTTTGGAAAAACACGATTTGCGGTGTTCACTGTATCTCAGCTAGAAATTATCTGAAATCAAGTACCATTAAAATTTAGTCAAAGTATCATCAAATCCTCCCCCCAACGGTCTTTGATAATTTTTTTTTCATTTCTAAATTTTTGGTGGTCATGTAAAGTGAAAAGTGCTATTTTTCACGAAAAATGCCGCCATTTTGGGGATGGAAAACCCCCTCAATGTAAAAAAAATCTCAAACTAACCGTTGAGGGGAGGTATTTTATATGTAGAAATTGTGTACCAAGTTTGAAATAAATCGGTCATGTAGTTTTCAAATGGCAGTGAACACGGACTTTGAAAAAGTGGTTTCGAGAGAAACGCGGCACCGGCTTGTTTGTGGATATCTTCGCGTACAAATTTCACGGAATGTTCTCGAAATGACGCTGAACAATGTACAAAAGGTTTCAATAAATTTACTCTATCCATATAGATACCAAAAATCGCAAAAAAGTGTTTTTTTTTTTCACGCTGAAACCCTTACCCTCCCCTTTATGCTATTTGAAAAAAATCGCATTAATATAAGAGGTGAACGAGTTAGTACCTAATTATGGGAAATTTCTCAAAAATAATACTTACCATGATTACTCGAAATCCTCAGACTTTGGACTAGAGTAACCTAGGTTAGATACGTTCCTAACGAGGCGACCTAGCAGCCCCTTAAGGCTTTGCATCGACCTTCCTAACACCCCGTATATATATATATATATATATATATATATATATATATATATATATATATATATATATATATATATATATATATATTAGGGTGGTCCTTAATGGGGGTGTTGACGAATTTCGACGAGTGCGCCGCCCAGATAGGTTCGAAATAAATAAATAAAAATGTGTGCGAAACCCCAGCGCTATAGTCCAATGAGAAGACGTGCCTGTAAGCTCGTTTTGTTTCCCATTTGAATAACATGGGATTTTCAGACTAATTCAGTAATTATTTTTTGGAAGTGCTCCTAAGCATTGAAAGAAAAGATCATTCATATAAATCTATTCTTAATTTGTATATCTACGTGTAAATTTTTTTACAAGGCGTTACCACAACCCTCACTCCCCTCATATTATACGCGACGGCAAATTGATCAATTTGACTACCTGTTTTTAGCCGCTTGGTGCTTTACAGTATTTCACTTATTAAAAGGCAGTCTTATTTGCGTCATAAGTTTGTAAAAATAATATTTGTACATGTAGGAAAAAATATTTATTTCAATTAGCGTATTTCAAAACACATCTATTACACTTTAAACTTTTTAAAAAATAATAATTAAAATGTTTTCATCACCGTCTGTTTTTTTTTTTGGATCGGGAAAGCTTTTACGATATTCCGAGACTACCTAAAGAATATACTGCTTCTGATCGTCGTTCCGTGTAAGAACATTGTTGTATTCTTCCATTAAATGAACTGCTCTCTCAGCCGTATCATTTACGACCTGTAAATGTTTGGCCACATTCAAACCTCCGTTGAAATGTTCATCTTCAGGCCAAAAAGACGGATCGAGTTTTAAAAAATTCGTACTAATTTCGAATCTCGCGAAAAAGTTCAGCGATTAACATAACATTTAAAGGTCGTAAATGATACGGCTGAGAGAGCAGTACATTTAATGGAAGAATACAACGATATTCTTACACGGAACGAAGATCAGTAGCAGTATATTCTTCAGGTAGTCTCGGAATATCGTAAAAGCTTTCCCGATCCAAACAAACCGACGGTGATGAAAACATTTTTATTTTAATTATTATTTTAAAAAAATATATAAAGTGTAATAGACGTGTTTTGAAATACGCTAATTGAAATAAATATTTTTTCCTACATGCACAATTATTATTTTTACAAACTTATGACGCAAATAAGACTGCCTTTTAATGATTGAAATACTGTAAAGCACCAAACGGCTAAAAACAGGTAAATTTGCTCATCAATTTGCCGTCGTGTATAATATGAGGGGGGTGAGAGGCTTGTGATAACGCCTTGTAAAAAAATTTACACGTAGATATACCAATTACGAATAGATTTATATGAGTAATTTTTTTTTTCAATGCTTAGGAGCACTTCTAAAAAATAATGACTGAAGTAGTCTGAAAATCGCATGTTATTCAAATGGGAAACAAAACGAGTTTACAGGCACGTCTTCTCATTGGACTACAGCGCTGGGGTTTCGTACACATTTTTATGTATTTATTTCGAACCTATCTGGGGGGGCGCACTCGTCGAAATTCGTTAACACCCCCATTAAGGACCACCCTAATATATATATATATATATATATATATATATATATATATATATATATATATATATATATATATATATATATATATATATATATATATATATCATACGCTTTGTGCACACAAAAATTGGCGATCTACTAATTCGTACGTCGTTGCGTCTCTCGTTTCAGTTGTGCAGACGTCAGTGCCTCAGAACGAGGCGGAATTGCAGCTGTACAGAGTAATGCAGCGCGCTTCCCTTCTCGGTTACTACGACACCCTTCTGGAGATGGGTAAGTCACGAAGCTCTTGTGAATCTCAGTACTTTTTGTCGCTGTTGTTGTTTCGTCAATCCTTAAAATTTCGTTGTTCTTCCGTCTCTCCCTCGGTTGTTTCGAGCTCGAAATATCCGTTTTTACGCGCGTGTGTCTCCTTTCATATAGCCGATAATAAATTACAGAGACAAAAATTTATGGAACTCGAGTCGTGGTTTTGTATCATACTGAAATATCTATGTATATATACACATATATGTATACATATATGTATATGGACATATACATATATATATATTTTTCTTTGGAAGGTGGTGACGACGTGCAGCAACTCTGCGACGCCGGGGAGGAGGAATTTCTGGAAATAATGGCGCTCGTTGGTATGGCGAGCAAGCCACTGCACGTGAGGAGATTGCAGAAGGCTCTTCAAGAATGGATCACGAATCCTTGTAGCGTATTATTTCGTCGTTTTACTCCTCTCATTCTCCCTTAAATCCCCTGCCGGACTCCCTTCGAACCCTTCCAAAACGCCTCACCATTAATTCATTCCATCAATTGCAAATCGAACATAGTGGCGGAACAAAAAGAAAACGAGAAAAAACGCGGTCGGGTGCGTGTCGGACCACGCATCGAAACGGGATTCCGCAGCTTCTTAAATACACCCGTAATTGCAGTAACGAATGAAAGCTCAATTAATTTTAAAAAGCTTGTGAATTCATCGGTTCGTCGTCAAGAAGAGTATCTTCCCAGCGACGATCACTATTTCACATGCAAAATCTTTCGGACAGTGTCGAGAATATTTTAAGGGGCTATACCAGTGTGATCGCTGAAAATTTGGGTGATTTTCGGGAATTTTTTTGGAAGAAAAGTAATCAATTAAATGTTTCGGAAAATTAAGAATATATTTGGCTATATTTGACCTATATTGCATAATTTTTTCATAGAAAAATATTGAGATCCAAGCGACTTGTGCGCTGCCTTCGGAGGCGCCAAAAAAAAGTTCCTCCACTGCTGACATGATTCCGGCCGATTGAGTGGCTGAAACCGAAAAAGGAAAAAATGTCGTTAAACTGGAAGGTATTTCCTGTACAATGACGTAGGATTTTCGAAAAATATCAAAATCTAACAAAATGGCGTAGTTATGAAAAAAGTATGTTTTCTTGCCTATAAAATGGTCGTTTTTTTCAATGCCAAATCGTCAATTTTCATCCAATCAAAAATGTCCTACGTCATTGTAGAGTAAATGTATTCAAGAGTACTCAGTTCAAATTTCAAGTCAATCGGATTATTGCTCTTTGAGTTACGATGTCAGCAAATTTGAAAAATCTCATTTCGAGAAAAACGCGTTTAAAGATTTGACTATCGATTTTTCCAGGATAAAATGATTAGAGATACGGCTTTGACATTTTTACAGGATATTTTTGAAAGTACAAACTGTCGAGAAAGGCAAAAAACTCGATTTTTTGAGATTGTCACACTGGTATAGCCCCTTAAATCCAGTTAGATGGGAAACTGTTATTCTTATTTTTTTTGTAAATACATTGTTTGACAGTAGTTGAAATGATTTTATGAGAAACTTCTGCTGTTCCTGTGAATTATTTCAGATTTTTAACACGACGTTGAAGTTTGCATCTTTGGGATGCAACGATTTTTTTTTCATTGCTCTAATTTTATTTGGCCGTGTTAGACTGAGGATATTACTCAAACGTTTTGACGTTTTTTTTTTTGGTAGAGACTTACGATCTCAATTTGCATAAAAAGGCTTTGGATAATGATGAAAATATAGAAATGAAAAGTGAAGAAAAATATCGTTGCATTCCAAGGAGGCAAATTTCGGCGTCGTTTTTTCAAGCTGAGGGTGCAATGACGTTGAAGTTTGCATCGTTGGAATGCAACGATTTTTTTGTTCATTTTTCGTTTCGTTATTTTTATGCTTATCCAAAGTCTTCTTTTTGAAAATTATGGGCGCAAAGCTCTGATAAGACAAAACGTAAAACCGTACAGGTGATTTTTGCGGGCAAAAAAAATCGAACTATTAAGGGGCTACATCTACCTAGAAGCTCGGAAGAAATGGCCAAATTCCGATTTTTTTTTCTGGGAAACGGTTGGTGAAAAAGACGCTTTTTTCAAAATCAAAGGTACATTGAGAGCCTTTGGATAAAAATTTGAATTTTTTTCGCTGCATTTGGCGATGGACACTCCAGCTTAAACGGTTCATCTGGAATTTAAAAACCAACGGGTTATTCAAGTTAACAATAAAAACACGAGGGTTGACGATCGTCGATTTGTAAAATTACTTTTTTTTAACGACGCGGTGACGAATTGAAACTCGAGCGTACAAAATCTATGAAAAAAGTCGTCATTTTTACGTAACTATCAAAAAATAAAGATCGATTTTTAAAAAGTGAGATCGTCAACGACCTTTGAATGGTTCTCATTGTATCTCCTGTAAATTTGGGAACAATCCATCAAGTGGTTCTCGAGATATCATGTCCACCGACTTTGAAAACAGTGTTTCGAGCTAAACGCGTTTAAAGTTCGAAGTACGGTACTGCCATATAGCGCCCAGCCGACTGTTAAAAGCTGTGGTCCATTCCGTTTTAGAAATATTTCAATGACATTTTCACGGAATATAGCTAAAACGCGATACTAACGAATAAAAATATTTTTGGAAAATGCAATTTTTCGACCCACCCAGGTAGATGTAGCCTCTTAACGGGGGATTGTCTTTTTTCTTCGCAAAATTTACCGCTTTTTGGGAATTTTTTTGTGAAGAAAGTATACAACGGAAAACTTGTGAAACTTGGCATATAGTTTTATTGATCTGTTTACTACATACAAAAAAATTTTTAAACAATTTCATCAAAAAATCCGCCTCCCACCCCCCTCGACGCGCGATGGTCCTTTTTTGATGGTGTGCACGATTACAGCCTTCACGTTCATCCTGCAACAAAAACCCAAAAAGCATTTTACTTTAGACACATATAGCTATCGTTCGATGAAGGGAAAAAAAAAATTGACGATTTGGTGACGTTTTGAACTTGAAGTATCGATTTTTCGAAAAAAATTGATCGATTTTTCGTTATAAATAAAAAACTATTAAACGTATTGCTTTTTTGCTTCATCAAACGATAAAAGGATGTCAGCTGAGCATTCTGTCCAAATTTGAAGGCAATCGGTTGAATAGTTTTTGAGAAATCGTGCACACCAGTTGTGAAAAAGCTGTTTCGAGAAAAACGCGTTTAAGGGGGGATTTTTTGATGAAATTGTTTAAAATTTTTTTTGTATGTAGTAAACAGATCAATAAAACTATATGCCAAGTTTCACAAGTTTTCCGTTGTACACTTTCTTCACAAAAAAATTCCCAAAAAGCGGTAAATTTTGCGAAAAAAACAGACAATCCCCCTTAAGGCGACAGCCGGAATCAGAAGGGCCAAAAAACGCGTTTTTTCGGGAATTTTTTTCGAAGGAAAATACAAATGCCCAGTAAACATTGAGGTATCTTTTCATGTATATTGGAAATGTATAAAAATAAAATTTCAACATGAAACAATGAATGACTGCAGATTTATCAGCCTATACCATGTGCGTCTTGCCACTGCAGTCCCCAATCGGCGGAAAAGATGCAGCTCGTAATTCTTGACTGAACCAAATAAACCAATAAAATTTTCAATTGTCATACATTTTTCTTCTGGGTGAATTAAGAAAAAGCTGAAAAAATCGTGAAATTATAACTTTTCTCAGGTTTGAAAAAAATGTTAGAAAAAACACTTTAACGTGCTTTAAAAATTATTTAAAAAGACTTTTTCAACGACTTTTTCAATTCAATAGGAGGAAATATAAATATCAAATATTAATCGCTTCTCTGCTTTTGGCATTGTATCTTCGGAAATATTTACAATTGGCCTCTGTAACTTCGTAAATATATTCTTGGATAGTTTATCTATCTATTTAAACAATAAAAAAAACGATTTTTCGGACCTTCTAATTCAGGCTCCCGCCTTAAGAAGAATAGATTTCCGTCGCATTCCGGGGACGCAAACTTCAACATCATGACAATTATAGCGGGGCCGGGTACAGGGGTGCAGTCTACTGTGACATTCGCACAAGACCTAATACTAAGGGCCCATAGTGGCTGCAGAACCCCGAGGAAAACTTTGAACATACCATCATCCCAGCTTTTTATTAGCCATCAAGGCGGGCTATACATTTAGACGGGATTGAATTAAGCAATTTTGGGGGATTTTTCAAACTGAGAAATAATTATTCTACAATTATTAAACTTAGGGTATACTTTAATAGTATATTTGAGTATACAAAACAATTGTTTTTAATTCATTTATCATAAAAAAGGCGGCGCTGTGACAGAGTGTCGCAACAAGGTTGCCGCGGGAGTTGCGAATTAGACCTCAGACTTTGATTTGAAAAAAAATTGAAACATTTGTTCAGTTAGAACATGTGTAGTTTCTATTTGACGGTAATCAAAATGAAAAAAATGCAAATTTAAGACAATGGCACGATTTTACCCAAAAAAAATAAGCATTTCACGCTACATTTCTGTAAAATTTGGATGAAAAAAGTAGTTTTTTTTTCTAATTAAAAAAAAAATTCTCGTCAAGTAGATGGTAGCAATTTTATCAATATTTTTAACAAGTTTCATGTCAATCGGTTTAATAGTTTTCGAGTAATCCTGCACGCTAATTTCGATAATGCAGTTTTGAGAAAAACATTTGACGTTTTTCGAATTTCACTTTGAAACTTTGACGACATTTTCCACATATATAGTTCTATCGTTTAAGGCTTTATATACACTTGTATTGGGCGAAGGGACGTGATTTTCTTGATTGTTTTTTCGACGGCACAATAAATGTTTGTTGAAAAACTGTGAACAACACCGATTAGTACATATTTTCATGTACTTGTACAATTTTTTTTATTAAAAAATATTTCAAAATGGCGGAACTCCAGCCGTCTTTCAGGGGCGCCTTCTTTTGAGCATCAGTTGCGGTGGACATGATAACTCGAGAACGGTTCATCTGAAATCAGAATTTGAAAGAGATTTCATTGGTATATTGCATTGGCTTGAACCTGGACGAAGGATTTGTAAAATTTTTATTTTTAACAAAATTACGATCATTTTAACAAAAAATTAGGTTTTTTGTGAAGCGCTAAATTTCGGGTTTTTTGTTACAAAATTTTTTTTTACAAAATTCAAAATCCTTTGTCCAGGCCCTAGCTATTATCACAATATATAAGTGGTATAAATATGGTATGGATCGGATTAAGGGGCTATACCAGTGTGAACGCTGAAAATTTGGGTGATTTTCGGGAATTTTTTGGAAGAAAAGTACGCAATTAAATGTTTCGGAAAATTAAGAATATATTTGGCTATATTTGACCTGTGTTACATAATTTTATCATAGAAAAATATTGAGATCCAAGCGACTTGTGCGCTGCCTTCGGAGGCGCCGAAAAAAAGTTCCTCCACTGCTGACATGATTCCGGCCGATTGAGTAGCTGAAACCGAAAGAGAAAAAAATGTCATTAAACTGGAAGGTATTTCCTGTACAATGACGTAGGATTTTCGAAAAATATCAAAATCCAACAAAATGGCGTAGTTATGAAAAAAAAGTCCGTTTTCTTGCCTATAAAATGGTCGTTTTTTTCAATGCCAAATCGTCAATTTTCATCCAATCGAAAATATCCTACGTCATTGTAGAGTAAATATATTCAAGAGTACTCAGTTCAAATTTCAAGTCAATCGGATAATTGCTCTTTGAGTTCCAATGTCAGCAAATTTGGAAAATCTCATTTCGCGAAAAACGCATTTAAAGATTTAACTATCGATTTTTGCAAGATAAAATGATATTGATATAAATGATATAAATGACAATGATATTCATGAAAGCATAAACTGTCGAAAAAGGCATCAGAAAAATCGATTTTTTGAAAGTGTCACACTGGTATAGCCCCTTAATGGTTTTTTAGTAATCTTGTCCACCGCAAAGGTGTTTCTCAAAAAGACGATTCTGAGATAATTGCGTTTAAGATTCAAGTATGTTTCTTTTACGTTTAACGTTAATTTATTCATACTAACATGGAGTCGTCGATTCCAGGGGTATACAATAATCCTGCATCCTCTGCAGCCTGTAAAACATTGATTTGATACTGCCCACGAGCCATTCGTCCTTCTCTTGTGGCTGCTCGCTCTTGCTGCTCGGCAAGCGTAACACGCGACTCTAACACGTCGTGCGGTCGAAATACCTATAACTGCGAATCTAATGCTCCGCTCTTTATGAAATTTCGTGAGAATATTCTTGAGACATTATACCTAAAGAATATGCAATCAATTTTTTTTCCCTTCTTTCCGACCATCACAAGTGTACATAAGGCCTTAAAGAAAAAAACTAACAATAAATCGATTTTTTTATCGTTGTAAATTCATATCCCGCCTTCCGTGACTGTACTGATTTCTTTTCTCTCGGCTTTTCATTCTCCAGTTGCAACAATGATTTTTTTTTCTTTTTTCACAGCTCTCTTTCAAACACCGGTAGTGCCTGCAAGTTCGAGCAAAAATTCGACGAGCGTCGTGACGGGTTTTCCTTGCGCTAGTCCAAGATCTCAGCAACAAACGAGCAGCAATTTGTCGACCTCCACGAGCACGATGTTCGGCGGAAACTCACAGACGACGACTGTCACACCGGTCGCTTATACGAGCGGCCACGTTGCCCTAACGCCCTTGCCGAGAAGGAGCACCAGTCCGGTTGTTCCCGTGGCCAGTGTCGCGGCCCCAGTCGCGACCACCACTTTTCGGCACAGCCCTAGCCCCAACGCGACCATATCGTACTCCGCTTCCCACAGTCCTGGTGTATTACAGGTACGCGACGACATTTTTTTTCAACCGCCGCTCATTACATTTGCTTTTTGATTCCGAGGCGAAAGTCCGCTTCGACGAATGTGGAATCGCGAGGCGTACGGTGCCTCGATCATGGCCGTTACGCGTGTGGAAAACAGGGAAAACCAGAAAAACTCGGGGAATTTCTTTCCTTCTGGAATAAACAGAGGAAAGTCAGGGAATTTTGAACATTTTCTCGAATTAGTCCAACATTTACTTTATGCAAGAATTACGAAAAATGAAACCGACTTGAAAAAAAAACTGAAATGTATACATTTTTATCAATTTATACCTTTCTGTATGAAGGTATAAATAAAGGTGTACATTTAAAAGGTTTAAGGTAATCCTATCGCTTCACACTAGTCATACCACTGATCATACTCGAGACTTGTACAATTTATATTTGTAAAATATGCAAAAAAAAATTGTAATAATTACACTTTCCATGTGTAAACTGTTTAATTAATGTTCACATTTGATTAGAAAAATGAAAAAATAGTTATTCCAACGAATCGCGCAGTATTTCTAGGTTTGATATTTGGCAATATTGGGCCTATCTCCGTCTCTTTTTACTCAACCAGGCGAGTTTAAGGAGGTACGATGATTGGAGCGAGTTCAAGATTAAAGCCCGATTTTTTTTATAGCATTGTCGAGACCTTCGTCCATGCGTATGCGGAGTTTCCACGAGATTTACCGTACACTTTCCGAGCTATTAATTGTTAAAGTTGGTGAATTAGTCACACGTAGACGACAAAATGTGCCTGTCCTCTCATATAGCGATTTTTTTGTGCTACTTGGAGCCAAGAAACACGTAAAAAAAACTGATGGTTGCGTTCGTTGAATCTTTGTGATCGATAAGGCACCTTGAATTGGAAAGCTCACCGCAGAAATAAGCAATACGTTTAGAAATAAAGTCACAAAAACCGAAGTTTCCGGAGAGCGAGACTTCTCGTGACGTAACAGCAGACATCTTGCTCGACGTGTGGCAACGCCGGATACCCGCGCAAATTTGATTCGTCTATCGGATATTTTCAACGCGAATTAAAAATATGATTGTGCGAAGCCGTACATTTTTTTAATGGATTATAAAGGGCCTTTCGTCGATATTTACTTCAAGTTCTTTTACGTACAGCAAAGGCATCTCAATTTTTCTGGCGACATGTACCTATACAACGCATCTGTATACAAATTCAGCATGGGAGAACCGTCATATAAAATAAACGTTCCTTTTTATACCTGAAAATATTGTGAAAATTGGGAAAGGGAAAAATAACATAACAATCGATGAAACATGTTTTGACTTTGGACAGATTGAACATTGGACATTGAGGTTAACTTCAACGCGACGTTTTTTATTTGCAATCGCAATATTATCTTTTCATTTTCTAATTCTTGTCCGTCAGAATCTACATTTGTCTCTAAACTGGACTTCAGGTACTATCCCGTTACTCTTTTGATAAACTACCACAGTATTTTCATTCTCCATGTTAACCGGCTACAAAAAATAATAAGCCGGGCGCGTGGAACCGATGACAGCCACCGAAAATGCGACGATGCTAAACGTCAACGATATGGCGTACTACCGAAGTCGAGTAGTAGATTATTAAGGTTGTTTCCATATTATAAAAATAATAGGAAACTCGAAATTCAATACTTAAAAAATATTTCTCGAAAAATAGGCCATATACATATATCTAAAACGTGGCGGTATTGCGGCGTGAAATAGACTCTAAGTTTACTAGCATGGTCATCACCGTACCTCCTTATCTTCGTGCTTTTCAACGTCGATCTGTCACAACAGTGTCAGGTGCGGGAAATATAAAGCACTGTATTCGGCCCACGACTGGTGAAAAGCGTGGAAAATTTGCGTCGGCGAAATATGTCGGTTAGAAATGAAATATGTGTGGAAATTCGAATGAGTGAGATGAGGGTAGGACTACAGTCAGCTGTTGCTTTGCTGTCACGTCTCTTTATCGTAGCAAGTGGTAATAAATCCAATACCGGAAGTTCAAATTAAACTTGATATTACGTGAAAATTAGGTCAATGAGCGTATTTTTTTCTGATAGCACTGGATTACTACAAGAGTTGAGTATGTAAATCTGATTATTTTTAAGAATCTGACGGATTCCCACTATTATATACACTTTTGTAGCGACCGGAAATTGGGTTTTTGTATGTCGTCTCGGAATTCCTTCACAAAAATATGCCATTTTAACATTTCTTTTCTCTGTAATTAGGTCGATAAACGACCCTGATTTTTTACAGAGACAATTATCAATGTATTTAGTGAAGCTCAAAAAAAATTATGAAAATCCTATGGATTGAAGCCTGCCGATAGGACTACTGTAAAGGTATAAAGGTATATTATGGTTCAAATTGAATACCTTTATACCTTTAAATTAAGGTTTAACGGTATAAAGGTATAAATGAAGGTATACATTTTTGCATAATTTATTGAAATATTTTTGATATTCATATTATTCCCCATTATATACAAAAGAGGTGATCAGTGCCCAATACTAAAAGTTTAAAAAACTAAAAACTTACTCTAACGCTCTATAGATTTGCATTCGATTTGTCGATACACAACCACACAATTATTATTGGCAATAAGTGTTTATAGTTTTTTATTTCTTTATTGGCACTGACAAAAAGTTTCTATTGTCATTAGAAAAATCAAGTTTTGCATTTACTTGTAATGTATTTTCTTTACATTACAGTGTCTAAATTATTTATCGAATTCGGGTTTTTCTTAATTTTATTTTTATATTTAACATTTTCATATTATTCTACATTTTATCTTAAAAAAATGATGTTGTTCATTTGACCCCAATCTCCCCGGAATATTTGCAAAACCTGTGTGGAAAACCCGGAAAAGTCAGGGAATTTCCGAGTCAATAATACGTAACCATGCCGCAAGTAGAGGACGCGCGGCTACGGCGATCTCACGTGTTGAGAAGCCTTGGCCTGGGCCGAACGTTGGATGGGCACCCGAGCCGCGTACGGCCTTTCGGTATGCCGCAAATTGGGAAATTCAACGAAAAATCGATATTTGACATTATCTGCATGACAGTAGCTGGCGAATAGCGTGAATTTTTGAAATTTCGTTTTCTATAGAAACATCAGGCGTTCGAAAAAAAAAAGTTTTATTATCACAAAACAAACTTCTTGAACAATTTTTTATAACAAAAAGAGTTTTTGATTAATCGGGAAATCCCTATCTCTGTGGGCAATTGAGTTCAGAAAATACTGTGAAAATTTGGAGTAAATCGTATAAAACGTTTTCGTCTTGCAAGCCAATTTGAAAAACGTTGTTTCCGGAAAAACGTCACTTTAGTTTTGTATCACATTGTTTTGATTTTTACGTTGAGCATGTAGCAGTTGAAATCGCAACTTTTTGGTGCCAAGGTTTTCAGGTATTCCTTTCACAAATCCGAATATTTAACAATTAACTGATTTTCGTCGACAACGAAGTAAAAATACATGCCAGTATACTGGTGAAATTTCAAGCCAAGTTACGGAACTTTTGACGAAAAATTACGAGTCAAAAAATCGTCTAATTTATACGGCACTGGAGATAACACGCTGGCCACATTTCTTTTCAATAATTTATACACTAGATAACTCTTTATATCTGACATAAACTGCTCTGCGCGTGCAAAAAATTCTATAGATTCCGTAACGACAATAAAAACTGGGGTTCGCAGAATGTTGAAAGAAAATATGGTAAATATTCGGAAGTGTCACTCCCGCTAAAAAGAGGCTGTTCCTTTTTTTTTAATTCTTTATGATTCTAAAACCTTATATAAAGTTATATTTTAATGGCGCATAATGTTTTTTGGTTTGTTTGTTTGGGTCGATCCAGATTCGGGAGCATATACACAAAATATTGAAAGAATATGGCTCGTGGTAATGTCCCAAAATTCGGACGACGTGATGTTTAAAAAATCTTCAAAAAAATATTTGTTGACATTGTTTTTGTTGATGCGTTGCCATAATAATATTAAATATGATGTTTTTTAACTGTAAGAAGCTACACAAAAAAAAACAGCTCGATCCTGACAGGAGTGACACTTCCGAATATTTAGCATTTTTGTATTCCCGTTCATCGTTGGGTAGAATACTTATTTTTTAATAAGGGGAGGGTAGGGGTTTCAGCGTGAAAAAAAAAACACTTTTTTGCGATTTTTTTCCATCTATATGGATAGAGCAAATTTATTGAAACCTTTTGTACATTGTTAAGTGTCATTTCAAGAACATTCCGTGAAATTTGTACGCGAAAATACCCACAAACAAGCCGGTGACAAAGCTTTTCCAAGAACGCCTTTGGAAAAACACGATTTGCGGTGTTCACTGTATCTCAGCTAGAAATTATCTGAAACCAAGTACCATTAAAATTTAGTCAAAGTATCATCAAATCCTCCCCCCAACGGTCTTTGATAATTTTTTTTTCATTTCTAAATTTTTGGTGGTCATGTAAAGTGAAAAGTGCTATTTTTCACGAGAAATACCGCCATTTTGGGGGTGGAAAACCCCCTCAATGTAAAAAAAATCTCAAACTAACCGTTGGGGGGAGGTATTTTATATGTAGAAAGTGTGCACCAAGTTTGAAATAAATCGGTCATGTAGTTTTCAAATGGCAGTGAACACGGACTTTGAAAAAGTGGTTTCGAGAAAAACGCGGCACCGGCTTGTTTGTGGATATCTTCGCGTGCAAATTTCACGGAATGTTCTTGAAATGACACTTAACAATGTACAAAAGGTTTCAATAAATTTGCTCTATCCATATAGATGAAAAAAAAAATCGCAAAAAAGTGTTTTTTTTTTTCACGCTGAAACCCCTACCCTCCCCTTAAGCGCCATTGTAATTTACTGATGATTGGGAAGGCCCTGCTTATACGCCCACAACGGACGGCCCTCCGCGAAAGGAATACCTTAACATCCTAAAGTATGATTGAAAGGCTCAAACAACAGTTTTTTCATGATGTTTAAGTTTGCATCGTTGGAACGCAACGAAAATCAATTCTTTTTAATTGTACGGTTTTTTTTTACCATGCAAATCACTTAACGTATTTACGTATTCTTATTAAAAATTATCGACTTCAATTTGCAAAAACAGAAGGATTTGGATAAGCACAAAAATAAGTGAATAAAAGGTGGACAAAAAAATCGTCGTACTCCAACGAGGCAAACTTCAACGTCATCGCGTTTTTCCCGAGACTGTGGACCAGTGTTGCCCCGAAGGGAACGCAAGGGAAGTGCAAACATCGCAATGCCAGAATTTCTCGCTCCCCTGCGCGTAAAGCTCTACCGAGGCGCTCAGTCACAATGTTCCACAAAAGTAATAACCGTATGGGAATCTTGTTTTTTGTTTTGCTCGTACGAGCAAATATTCAACCTCTACAACTTTGGATCAAAAAGTGATGAAATGTCACTGCTCATTGCTAATTCTTCCCCAATCTTACGCATCGATGATGCAAATGCTCATGGTGTTGAAGTTTTCAACATTGGAACGCAACGGAAGTGCTTTTTACATTTTATATTCCATATTTTCATTATTATAGAAGCTCTTTTTTCATCAATTTATATTGCAGATCGCTAAATGAATATCTAAAACAATAACTGAAGAATTTTCGTAAGCAAAATATGCCAAAAGAAATTAATCCGAGAATCCTACATATCCGCAAACCGCACATAATTAGTGAGAAATGCTAAATTCATTTCTCTTGCTTTCTTCAATCGCATTTTTGACGGCGAAAAATTAATATTAGGTTTTTCTCGCATATCCTACTCCGTTCTTCAGTCTTCCAGCGTTCGAATATTGAAAAAAAAAAAACTTTCCACGACGGTTCGTTAGCAGCGTCGATTTAAAGTGATGAGGTGCGTGCAACCCCTGTGTAGGTTTTTGTTTCTCACTGTGGTTAAATGAATTCAGAAATATTCAATTTCGTGTATTCCAACGATGCAAACTTTAACATTATAAATACTCGTTCCATTTTTCCGAAAAGTACACGATTAGAAAAAAAGTGTCTCGAATTAAGTGGGATATACATCGAGACAGGAAAAAATAAACAATATTGAGGGATTTTTTAAACTGAGAAATAATTATTTTACAATTATCAAACTTCAGATATACTTCAATAGTATATTTATGCATACTATTGAAGCCTTAACCGCCCGCCTTAAGGGGGGATTGTCTTTTTTTCGCAAAATTTACCGCTTTTTGGGAATTTTTTTGTGAAGAAAGTATACAACGGAAAACTTGTGAAACTTGGCATATAGTTTTATTGATCTGTTTACTACATACAAAATTTTTTTTAAACAATTTCATAAAAAAATCCGCCTCCCACCCCCCTCGACGCGCGCTGGTCCTTTTTTGATGGTGTGCACGATTACAGCCTTCACGTTCATCCTGCAACAAAAACCCAAAAAAGCATTGTACTTTAGACACATATAGCTATCGTTCGATGAAGGGAAAAGAAAAAAAATTGACGATTTGGTGACGTTTTGAACTTGAAGTATCGATTTTTCGAAAAAAATTGATCGATTTTTTGTTATAAATAAAAAACTATTAAACGTATTGCTTTTTTGCTTCATCAAACGATGAAAGGATGTCAGCTGAGCATTCTGTCCAAATTTGAAGGCAATCGGTTGAATAGTTTTTGAGAAATCGTGCACACCATCAAAAAAGGACCATCGCGCGTCGAGGGGGGTGGGAGGCGGATTTTTTGATGAAATTGTTTCAAAATTTTTTTGTATGTAGTAAACAGATCAATAAAACTATATGCCAAGTTTCACAAGTTTTCCGTTGTATACTTTCTTCACAAAAAAATTCTCAAAAAGCGGTAAATTTTGCGAAAAAAAAAGACAATCCCCCCTTAACCGTGAAAATATTGAGATGTAAGTTATGATACTCTTAATTTGCAGGTTGGAACGTGCGAGTCTTCCTGCGGCAGTGGAACAACGCCGAGTCCGATTGGCGGTGGTGCACCTGCCAGTCCGACGCAACCAACTCCGTCGCTCCTCGCGTCGCAGGTGCAGAGACTCGCCGAAGCTGCTGAGCGTCTCGCATCGACCATTCGTCCTCTCGATCCGAAGCCTCACAACGTCAAGAAGAAGATTTGCAAGAATCTCGAGGTAGACATCAACGCGCACGCGCACAAACCCACACGCTTGTCCACTTTTCCTGGTGTACGACAGAAGAAACTGCATCCTCTTGTTCGGTCGCGTCCTCGTAACGCCGCGCGCTCCCGAGACTCCCTTTCTTTTCGAGTATCCGCTTCTCGTCTTTTCTCGATCGCCTCTGCCTTGGTTGGAAAAAGGGAAAGAAACATCGCGAGGCAGGAGTCATAACTGGCAGGGGGGCCGCGGCGGTTCACTCGCGCTGTGCGTAAGTCACGCACATCGCACGCTTTTCTTATCTCCACACGTCCCGGACCCGAGAATCCTCGTCGATATGTTTTCTTCCCTATGCTCCATTCTGGACGGAGAATCCTCCCGGTGTGTGTTTATACCTCTGCAAAGGCATCTCGCTCCACCGAAGTATTATTATGTTTGGTTTTGCTAGATCGCCATACTAATGCAAGATACAAGTAACTTGTCCACTTTTGTTGTCCAGACGTGGCTCATTCCTGCAGTCTTTTTTATCTGCTCATTATGTACGTACATACGATGATGCATACATACATATGTATATATATATGCGCTCAGCTCTCTCTCTCTCTCACTCTCTCTCTCTCTCTCTCTCTCTCTCTCTCTCTCTCTCTCTCTCTCTCTCTCTCTCTCTCTCTCTCTCTCTCTCTCTCTCTCTCTCTCTCGCTCTGTCCCGTACAGTTTTTCTCCAGATTGTAATGAACACGGTCCCGTATACGTGTACACGAGATGTACGTAGCCGGTCTCCCGACGAATCTTCGGTCCGTTCGGAACGCATAGTCCCCTTCTGTTTTTTTTTTCTCACGAATTGCTTTTCTTTCGTTCAACGATCATTATTATTTGTGACCTGTCGACAGATGGTGATGGCCATACCGGACAGCGATCCGAGAAGAATGGAAGAAATCCGAAAGTACGCGGCGATATACGGGAGGTTCGACTGCAAGAGAAAACCCGAAAAGCCATTGACGCTGCACGAGGTATCGGTGAACGAGGCGGCCGCCCAAATTTGCAGATTCGTCCCGGCACTCCTTACACGAAGAGACGAATTGTTTCCACTCGCGCGGCGGGTCGTACGGGACTCCGGTTATCATTACTCCAAGAGCCAGTAGTAAGGGTCACTGCTTTCTCGTTATTCGACTTCGCGACGTCAAATTCGCATTTTTGCACACGGGGGATACGTGTTTGTACTCTTGATTTATGAGTAATGGTAATTTTTTAGATAAGTGATTTTTTTGCTATTTTCTCATTTATTGGGTCGCTTTAGGCCACAGTGACGGCTATAAAATCATGTGTATTTAACAATTTTTTTTCGTATGAAAAAGTGATTCACTCGTAAAATTAATTACACATCTGTTTAGTATGAATATCGAGCTGTTAGAAAATATATATTTTTTTTTCGATGTATGAGGCCGACTACTAATATTGTCTTTTATCTTTTTTTTTAGGCGCTCCGCGGCGTGACATTTAGCATCCACAATTTTTTACCTAGAACAAAAAACAAAAATTCTCGTGAATCTACATTAGAATACCTAGAGAAGTACGTACGGGAATTTAAAAAATATTGTTTTATTCAAAAGTTGTAGGTATTTGAACTTAAGAAATGAATTTTCAGTGAAAAATTTCGTTATAACTGCTCTTAAGGGGGGATTGTCTTTTTTTTCGCAAAATTTACCGCTTTTTTGGAATTTTTTTGTGAAGAAAGTATACAACGGAAAACTTGTGAAACTTGGCATATAGTTTTATTGATCTCTTTACTACATACAAAAAAATTTCAAACAATTTCATCAAAAAATCCGCCTCCCACCCCCCTCGACGCGCGATGGTCCTTTTTTGATGGTGTGCACGATTACAGCCTTCACGTTCATCTTGCAACAAAAACCCAAAAAGCATTTTACTTTAGACGCATATAGCTATCGTTCGATGAAGGGAAAAAAAAATTGACGATTTGGTGACGTTTTGAACTTGAAGTATCGATTTTTCGAAAAAAATTGATCGATTTTTTGTTATAAATAAAAAACTATTAAACGTATTGCTTTTTTGCTTCATCAAACGATAAAAGGATGTCAGCTGAGCATTCTGTCCAAATTTGAAGGCAATCGGTTGAATAGTTTTTGGGAAATCGTGCACACCATCAAAAAAGGACCATCGCGCGTCGAGGGGGGTGGGAGGCGGATTTTTTGATGAAATTGTTTAAAAAAAATTTTATATGTAGTAAACAGATCAATAAAACTATATGCCAAGTTTCACAAGTTTTCCGTTGTATACTTTCTTCACAAAAAAATTCCCAAAAAGCGGTAAATTTTGCGAAAAAAAAAGACAATCCCCCCTTAAACTGCTCATAAAATGAAAAGTTTTCGATTAATCAGAAATTCCGTACGTACTTCTTTGCGGAATGCAATTAGGAACATAACTTTTAAATTTGAAGTAAATCGAGTGAAAATTGTTGAAGTTATTTGTCACGCCAATTGGAAAAAAGCTGTTTCGAGAAGTTTCGAGTACTCGGCCATTTTGTACATCGAACAAAAATATATGTATTTTTTCTAACAGCTTGATATTCATACTAAATAGATGTGTAATTAATTTTATGAGTGGATCACTTTTTCATACGAAATGAAATTGTTGAATTCGCACACGATTTTATACCCGTTACTGTGGCCTAAGGCCTTAATGAGGATATTCAGTGGGGGAAGCTGAAATTCACCCCACCATAAAAATTTATGGGGTTTTGAAGTTCGCGGAAACACGTGATAGAATAGGGCATTTTTGAACATTATGACGCCTATATTGGGTTTGGGTTAAAGTATGAGTTAAAGTCATGGGGTTTTGAAGTTGGCAGATATTTCGTTTGACATGTCGACGCCTATATGGGGTTTGTTTGGGTTAAAGTATGGGTTAATGTTATAGGGTTTTGAAGTTCGCGGACAATTCGACGCCTATATTGGGTTTGTATGGGTAAAACTTATGGGGTTTTGGAGTTCGCGGACATTTCGTTTGACATTTCGACGCCTATATTGGGTTTGCTTGCGTTTGTTTTGGTTTGTTCGGAAACAACAATTTTTCGGAAAAGTCACTTATCTAAAGAATTATCCAAGTAATCTTGGAGATGGACGTAATCCTCGTTGAGGAACGATGAGTACGGTTTGGGCCTCTTGGCCATGGGGGAAATAACGGATTAGCCGTATTTCAAATTGATTTTTATTTTGGAAAAAAATATCGCGTGTGCCAGAGCGGTCTTACCGAAGGCCAAGTAGTTATCGCACGTAGAACAACTTTATGACGTTTTTAGATCGATCGTGACTTCAGAATTTCTAATGATTTATTGAGGAATAATACCATTGTACTGGGCCACAAGTGATACGGAGATTTTGAAGCTCATTTGGAGAGACTTAATGAACTTTATTGACAATCCATGTATGCAGAGAAAAGATCACGAAGAAGTTTTGAAAGGTTTTTGTTCAATGCAATTTTTTCAATTTTCAGGATTGAACGTGGAGCAACATGTCATAGCGTTTCTCAATAATGATTATAAAGGACTAGAGAGATACCAAAGGTTTTCGCGCAAAGCTGACAAATCTTTTTGCATCTAAAATTTCGATGTATTTTTTTTGTTCCTATCAAAGTGTGCAGCCATACTTCTAGAGATATTTTGGTATTTTTTTAGATAGGTGACTTTTCCGAAAAATAAGCCTGAATTGTTGTATCGCTATTGTCTCATTTATTCGGTTATAAATGATGATGTTCAGTCGGGGGAAGCTGAAAATTCAAACAAACCCAATATAGGCGTCGACATGTTCAAAAATGCCCTGTTTTATCACGTTTTTCTGCGAACTTCAGAACCCCATAACTTTTAATGGGGGATGAATTTCAGCTTCTCCTGACTGAATATCATAATTTATAACCGAATAAATGAGAAAATAGCAAACAAAAAAAATTTCAGGCTTATTTTTCGGAAGAGGCACTTATCTATAGAACTGTCGATATTTTTTGAAAATCTCCGTCCTTCTTTGTCATCTCGCTTCAGGTTCGAGCCTAAAAATTGGAGAAATTCCATCGCGGAGAACTTCAGCGGTAAATTGGTTTCGCACAGAGCAGATTCGCAATTTTGTATTTAAAAAAGAAGCTTGAAAAAATAATTTGCACCCGTTTTGAGTGAATATACCCAAAAAAAAGAGTACAAATTATTCTTTCAAGTTTTCGTTATAAATAATTTGTACCCTTATTTATATTCCTTTATTTACATACCCTTGAAAAAGTAATTTGTACCCTTTTTGGGTTACCATAGCCACCAAAGAGTACAAGTTATTTTTTCAATTTTTCTTAAACACAAAATTGCGAAAAGTATTTCGGAACCAAGTTTGAATATTCAATAAGGTTCATTAATTGTAAAAAAAATCGACTTCTAACATCGTGTATCATTTTTGTCTTCGCGTGGCTGTCTTATCTCTCGCCCTTTGAGCCCTTTGCGCCGGATTATTTCAACTCTAAAATACTATTTCGCCTGGAATACCAGACTAATACTTCAGATAAATGTTCTATTATAAAAAGAAGCATAAAACTAGCTGTTCGTTCCCAAAGTAGAGCATATTGTCTTGAAAAAAATATGACAATTTTTCCAAACAAGGTGCATATTTTTCGGGAGACTTCAGATCGAAAATCGCACCGATTTGAACCTGTTTGCTCCGTAAGATTGAAGCCGCGTACTCGAAGGGGCGAGACACAAAAATGCTTTCTCCAAATCAACGCAAACCGTCCTTCGATCAAAACCCAAACACGAGAGCTCAAAAGAACACAAAGACTGATCCTCGTTTCAAATTTCAGCCTGACGATGACGAGATCGAGGGAAAACGGTGACGATTCCGAGAGCGAACGTACGAAGCGTCGTCACCTCGAGGCTTTGGACCCAGAGGGCGAGGAGACGTCCCAGGTTAGCGCGCAAACCCCAAAAAAATCATTTTAGAGAGGAAAGAAAGGCGAAGAATCGCACACGTGCGTTTAGACCGTCGTGTCGTTATTGAGGCGACGAAGCTGACTAGCATGGCGTAAAACACGCTAGCTGAGGAAGTACGTTTAATCGTGGCGATCGCGGAGCGAAAAAGCATAACGCGATAAATCGGGAAATGCGAAAAAACGTCTCGGGCCCTCCGGGAAAGTAAACAGGTCAAGTATTCCAAACTCGATGTCTCGCGTGGGTGTTTTTTTTTTGCGTTTTGTGTTTGTTTTCTGTTGATTTTTATACCGGCGATTGGGTTGTTATGAGTATTTGATATTGTTCGGCCACTGACCTTTTTATCTAGTAGCTGAGCATAAAAAATTGAGTTTCTCGATCACTTGGACGTGTTCATCATTTGGCACGAGAAAAAAAAAAAGCCTTTTATGCACGAAAAATCGTTTCCGTTTGTCGTATAAATCTACAGCGAGTTTCCACGTCGTGAATTGTCGAAATATGATTGGGGAAAAATGTGAGGAAAGCGTGTGCGTAGTAAGAATATGGGAAAAGTGTTTTTGACACGAGTTCCTCGGACTCTACGTTGACGTTACCTACAGTTCGAGGAAATCGTTTCCCCGTCGGATTTACAATTTGCTCGGTTTGACTTTTCTTTTTCTCACCTCTCAGTCCTACTCTTTCTCTCCCTTTCTCTCTCTCTCTCCCTAGCGTTCTATTATCGTCTATCTCCGTGTTGATATCTTGTTTACCTTTGTTTTTCGGTGTCCCCTTCTCCCTTTTGGTTTCTCGGCATAAGCCTGCGGCCGAATTTTGCACGCGACATTCGCGTTTATACCTGTCTGTAGCAGTTGAGTGTTCTAGGCGGAGTTGGACCTACGTTGTTCCGGATCCGATGTCAATAATCTGAACGCTAGACGTCACGGCTCCTCCAGGTGAATATTCGTTGTTCCGTATTTTATTTTTGACCGAAAAGACGCCAGACACGGTTCGTTGGGTGCGTGAGAAAAATCGAGCGCCAGTGGCTTTCTTCGTTTATTGCGCATTGATTTGCAGATATCGACATTTTTTTCAGTCCAGTCTGGCGGAAGAAGAGTAACAACGGTATTTTCGGCACGAGCATCGAGGAAATCAGCGACTCGGACAGTCAATTTTCATTCTCAAATGAGGAATCTTCGTCCATGCATGTAAAATTCTTTTTCCACCGCATCTCGATATAATACGATGGTGGAAGTTTCTGCGCAATGATCTCATGTTACGTTTGCGCTTTTTCGTTTTTCAGGAGCTCAACGAAGGAGAAGGTGACAATACGGACAAGGAGGGAGATTTCAATTTGAAGGTAATCCACATTAGTTTCTCAAGGTTGTTGTTGTCGTTGTGATCATTCGCATCAACGGTCGAGTTACCCTGAGCCAAAGGACGACGGTCTTTAAGGGGCTACGTCCACCTAGCGGCCCAAAATGCCCAAATATCGATTTCTCTGCTGACTAACGGTTGGTGAAAAAAAAACGCATTTTTTTTTTACCACAAAGGTATGTATATCGAGAGCTTGAAAAAAATCACCAAGAAATACAGAAAAACAACAAAAACATGGCCGCCAGCGGACGATAACATTTTTTACGCGACGTTTGGCGGTGGACATTCTCCGGCTTGAACGGTCCGTCTGACATCTCAAAGCCAAACGGGTTATTCAAGTTAACGATAAATACGAGTCGCTGACAATCGCCGATTTTTTAAATGATTTTTTTTTAACAACGCGGCGACGAATTGAAACTCGAGTATACAAAATCTATGGAAAAAGTCGTCATCTTTACGTAGCTGTTAAAAAATGAAGATCGATTTTCAAAAAGTGAGATCGCCAACGACCTTTAAATGTTTCTCATCGTATCTCCTCTGAATTTGGAAACAATCCATCAAGTGGTTCTCGAGATATCATGTCCACCGACTTTTGAGGGACGACACCACTCTAACGGCAGAAAATAAGGCCTAGCTTTGACAATTTATTTTGGGAGTGTGAACAAAGGAATAGGATTTCTTCTGAGAGGGTTTATTTAACACATATTAAAGTATATAAAAAAAATTATTATAGTTTCCATATAAAATGACGGTGACAGAGCCCATATGGAAAAACGTGTTTTTTTTTACAAATTGCTTCACGGGAGCACGGTTTTCTCGTAAAGTATAATAAATATAAATATAAGACCTGGAACAAAAACAAAAAAAAAATATTATCTATATATTATTAGCTATGGGACTACGTAGGGATTTTTTAAAGTCAAATTTTGAAAAAATTGCGCATTTCGAAAGAAATAAATCGATTTTTTGCCGAAAAAATAAGCAGTAAATTGTTTATAAAAAAAAAGTTTACATTTAATCAAAAAAAAACGGCTACGCACTTTTATAGAGAATGTAATTGTGAAGCTACTATCAAAATTTCAAATCGATCCATGCACAGGTGTTCGAGTAATCCGTCCTCCCAGCTTGAAAAAAGTGGTTTCGAGAAAAACGCGTTTAAGGTAGTACGAGCGCGCAATCTTGATTTCTATAGATTTTGTTCAAATTTTAACCAGACATTGTTCATATCATTATGCATGTTTGAGTGAAATTTCAGAACAGTCGACTATTTAGATTGGGAGATAATCGGTTTTAAAATTGCACCTTTGAACACTGCAGGGTCTGCATTGAAATTTGGACAGAAAAATTTTCCGTAAAAAATATTCGTCCCCTATAATAAGAAGACATATGGCAACACCGCAGAACAGTATTGGTCAATATTTCGAGAAAAAAAAATAATGATCGTGTTCCTACAGTTAAAAAGTTTGTCATAAAAAAATATTTGCATGCTAAATATTGATATTTCATATTGTTTATGTTATCTTCATTAACAAATAAAAGTGTTGGTTCATTCATAACTAATTAAAAACTTTGTTCGGTTGAAAATTACTTCGAAATAAAGATTTGTGTTGCAGTATTATTTCAAATATGCCACGCAAACTCACGTCATTGAATACGTGGAACGATGCGGTGTTGCCATATGTCTTCTTATTATAGGGGACAAATATTTTTTACGGAAAATTATTCTGTCTAAATTTCAATGCAGACCCTGCAGTGTTAAAAGTTGCAATTTTAAAACCCATTATCTCTCAATCTAAATAGTCGACTGTTCTGAAATTTCACTCAAACATGCATAATTATATGAACAATGTTTGGTTAAAATTTGAACAAAATCTATAGAAATCAAGATCGCGCGCTCGTACTACCTTAAAGTTGTACGAGGTGCCTGACAGAAGTCCGCGGCGCTGCGGCAAAATCGATAATTGAACCCTAAAAAAAAATCGCTTCAGGACCAATTGCGTATTGTTTTTATGACCCCAAAGTATTTTTTAAGCAAAAAAAACGATTTTTCCAAAATCCTAGAGTGGTGTTATCCCTCAAAACAGCATCATCAGCCAGCGGCCATGTTTTTGTTTTTCTGTATTTTTTGGAGATTTTTTTAAAGGCTCTCAATATATGTACTTTTGTGGTTTGAGAAATGCGTTTCTTTTTCACCAACCGGTGCCCTGGGTAGAAGTAGCCCCTCGAGATACCGACACAAAGAACTGATACTCTTTAATTTATTATTTTCAAAATGAAATTGTTTTGTTAACGGAATTCGTTCTATTATTGATCTGCAGTTTTAACGTCAATATCTTTATAAGGGTTGTACGATTTTGTATGTTTTTTTCTTACTTTCAATGTTCCTCGTCCCTTCACCTGTCCCAGTTTCTTAAAGACCGCAGAGTGTTGACCGCAGCCACTCGTTCCTAATGCCCTACTGTACCGCATTTGCACGAGGGCACAGGGAAACTATGGAAAACCCGTGCCGATACAGGCTATATTTTACGGAATTTAAGGCCTTAGGCCACAGTAACGGGTATAAAATCATGTGCGAATTTAACATTTTTTTTCGTATGAAAAAGTGATTCAGTCATAAAATTAAGTACACATCCATTTGGTATGAATATCAAGCTGTTACAAAATATATATATATATATTTTTTTTCGATGTACAAAATGGCCGACTACTAATATTTTCTTTTGTTATCTTTTTTTAGGCGCTCCGCGGCGTGACATTTGGCATCCACAATTTTTTACCTAGAACAAAAAACAAATTCTCGTCAATCTACATTAGAATACCTAGAGAAGTACGTACGGAATTTAAAAAATATTGTTTTATTCAAAAGTTGTAGCTATTTGAACTTAAGAAATGAATTTTCAGTGAAAAATTTCGTTATAACTGCTCATAAACTGCTCATTAAATGAAAAGTTTTCGATTAATCGGAAATTCCGTACGTACTTCTCTGCGAAATGCAATTAGGAACATAACTTTTAAATTTGAAGTACATCGAGTGAAAATTGTTGAAGTTATTTGTCACGCCAATTGGGAAAAAGCTGTTTCGGGAAGTTTCGAGTACTCGGCCATTTTCTACATCGAAAAAAAAACAAATATACATATATATATATATATATATATATATATATATATATATATATATATATATATATATTCTAACAGCTTGATATTCATACTAAATAGATGTGTAATTAATTTAGTGAATAAATCACTTTTTCATACGAAAAAAAATGTTAAATGAATGCACACGATTTTACACCCGTTATTGTGGCCTAAGGCCTTAAGTTGTTGTCCACCATTAGGATTCACTAAAACTGTCGTCCGCTCAGTAGTCAAACGGTCACCCATCCAAGTATAGCCAACGCGGCTCGACATCGGATTTCGGCGAAGCCGCAAAACGACCGCGCCCATCGATTGAACGACTTTTCACTCGGGCATATCTTGTTCTCGTTTTGTTTTTTCAGGTTATCGCATCCCGAGGGGACAACATTATAGCAGTGGCTAATCCCGCGCTAATGGAATGCAATCATCCGATAAAAAAAGAGCCGGAAGACGAGAAATCGGCGCTGTGATATTAAATGTTAGAAGGTTTTTCGAACGAAACTGTCGTTCCTGCGTAATCCGTGGGAAAGAAGAGAACAGCAACAAAAATTATTCTCAATACACTCTCGTTCGGGATTTTCGTTGAGCGCAATAAAATGATGATATTTTGTTCAATGGTCATTATCCTTCTGAGTATGATTCTTTTGATGGTATTAGTCGCTACGATTGTACATATATTATATACTGGCCAGTGATTCGGCGCTAGGAACGAAATAAGCAAATTGCCACGATGTAACTTGTAATACGTGTTTGCCCGTTGGGAGGGCGAAACATTCTCGGCAATAATACACGTTGTAAAAGTGCTATGTGAATCATCAGCCAGACTTTTTTCTCTCTTTTTTTAAGATCTCTTGGTAGACTGAAAATCGGCCATTTTTGTGGCAAAGCAATATGTAAATATGGAAGGAAAAAAAGAGATGTTTTTTATTACGTATGAACGAAATACAGTCTTTCAATGAAGATTCGACTTTTATTCATTCTATTAACAGACACCATCACTCGACCTTGTATTTTGCCCATCCTTTTTTTATCAACAAAATAAAGTATAGTTCTGCAAATGATGCAACGTTGCAAAATCCTTATCTGCGATGTCAAACATTAATATGAATTTAGATATATTAAGGGGTTAGGCTACGGTGACGATCCGATCAGGGTTGTTTAAACAAATCTATTTTGAGAAAATAAGGAGGATGATTGAAAAATCGTTTCGACCTTTATTTGTATGTGTATAAAGAAAGTTGTGTACAAATTTCCGTTAAATATATTAGTTATTAAAGTAGTTATAAACAATCTCGTGAAGGACCTTTGAACGTGAACGTTGAAGGCTCAACGGTCTGCTTTATTTTGTTCACCCGGTTGATCTGAAACAAAAAGTGTTTTTTTTTGTCTTTTCTTAAAATAGATAATATAGGCTCTAATGTGAATATATTGAGCCTATAAAAATATATAGCCTATAATAACATAATTAATATATTAATATAATATTGGATAAGACTTGATGATTGATCGAGTCTTTTTTGTTAGCGTGTTTCGATATTTTAAAAAAATGTTTTTTTTTTCAATTTTTCGAGAAAAAAATAGATTACTGTTAATAAATAATGAAAAAAATGTTAAGAAATGTCAACAAATTTCAAGTCAATCCGTTCGTTGGATGTCGAGAAATCGTGTACACCGTTTTAAAAAACATCGTTTCGAAAAAAATCTTCAATCTGCGATTCCTGCGTCATACCTTTCTCTGCGACACGAGAGTGCTGAAATTTTCACAGTAGCCTAACGCCTCAATAATCTTATAAAACATTAGTTCTTTTTTACCGACGGAGTAGTGGCTCGTTTTGTTCACTTCGAGAAAAGTACTTCCTCGCCAGAGGGCATAGCTGTGTGATTTCACGCGTCCAGTCGGTAAAAACTTTACAACCAAGTTGTCTCGTAGGCGGATTACATTTCAAACGAACGACGAGAGACTTGCTTTTGCCCAAACATTCTTTATTCAACAGAACGCTTGGAAATGGAAAAACAGCGCTTACGTACTAAACGCGGCTCGGTCGGTGTGCGCGCTCTTTTCTATACGGAATACCGACCGAGTTGCTAAGAGTGCAAGGCGTATCAGAAAAGTCGTTCCGAAGTTTTTTTTCTTCCCGAACGCACGAACGATCGTATATTCCATTCAAAACAGAATAGAATAACTTTTTCCCCGAAACAGCTGTTGCTTAGGGGACAAATTGAAAACGCTGTTATACCGACGGAGGCATTTTTCACATCGCCCTAATCGTTTGAAGGTGCTGAATCGGTTCTTCAAATTAATTAACTTTCACGCCTTTTTTATGAAAAATGTATCTCTTCTTAATAAACATTCTGAAAAAGTAGAATTCCGTGCTCGAAAATGTATACGCGGCCGGTAAAACAGATCAAGTTATACACTGGTCCAGCTGCGATAAAATTTGTCATCGTGGGTAGTAGTTCTCGCATCGTGTAAACTTCGTCAGTATTCCGTCGACCGCTATAGCAATATGACGGAGGAATTATCCGGTGTGACAATTGTCATATTCATCGCTGCGGGTGTATTAACGATTTTGTTGCTATTTATATTCGCAAAGAGACAAATCATGAGATTCGCGCTAAGGTCGAGACGCGGTCCACATATTCCAGTCGGTCATGACGCCAAAAAGGTAGGCAAACGAGAGATTTTAGGTTAAACCGCAGTTTTTACGATCTCCAACGAGCATCGAGTACGATTATTCGTGAATCATAATAACGGGATAACAATTTTTGTTCGTTTAGTCGCTGAAAAAAGAGATTGAGAGAAGAATAGAAGTGATACCGAGGATTCAGTATGAACCGCAGCTGATAAGCGATCACAGATATATTTTAGCGCCTGGCAGTCAAGTGCCCCCTCATTATTACAGGCTCAAAGCCGTCGACGACGTTAAAATATTAGGTACGTCAGTTAGTTATCTGTGGCCTGAAAACCTCCGAAATTCATTGGCACATGTACATTGTACATAAAAAAATGGTACGTCAGTTTCAATATGCTTGGGGAACTTTGAAGAAAATATAAATACCAAGAAGTATTTTTCCTTTATTATGTTTCGTTCTGATTCGTTCTTTATTTTTTGACTTCCAATTTGATTCAGTATTCATTTCTTTCTATTGGGCGTTTTCATGGACTTACGGATGTATGGGATTTACAGAAATGGTACCTCGACGTTAAAAAATTGGATGCATTGTCGCTTCTTTTGTTTTAAGCCTGTGCGCTTAAGAAGTAATGAAGTTTGCATTGTTGGAATGCAACGATTTTATCTTCTTTTTACATTTATTTTTATCATTATCCAAAGCTTCTTTTGGCGAATTAAGGTCGTAAACTTCTAATAAGAATAAGTTGAAACGTTTGAAACGGCGAAAAAGAATTTTTGTTGCATTCCAACTGTGTAAACTTCAGACCCATCAATTTGGAATCGCTTAACTGACCAGTTGGAGCTTTACGCGATTTTTAATTTGCAGTAGTTGCATGCACTGTCTTATGACAGTGCATGCAACTGTCATAAGACAGTGCATGCAACTACTGCAAATTAAAAATCGCAAATATAAATATATGATAATTCATATTTTATCAAAAATATAATAATATGATAAAGTTTGCATCGTCGGAAGGTAAAGAAAGATAACTTTTCATGATATTGAAGTTTGCATTGTTGGAACGCTATTTTTAGTTTTGCCAAAATATCAATCTGGCGAAT
The DNA here is from genome assembly GCA_963210295.1 of Ophion ellenae. Taxonomy (NCBI): domain Eukaryota; kingdom Metazoa; phylum Arthropoda; class Insecta; order Hymenoptera; family Ichneumonidae; genus Ophion; species Ophion ellenae. Next base: position 28,938,756 of record OY723390.1, on the reverse strand, counting down.
TTAGGCTACGAAAAATGTTGAAATTATAAAAAATCCTTCAAATCGTTTAGTCATTCTAGTAATCTAAAGTGCCAAAAAATTGGTTAACAATGAGTCAATGATAATATATAAAAAAATCGTTGTTTTCCAACTAGGTAAACTTCAACATTGTACAAAGGAAAGTATTTGATTAATTTTCCTACTCTGTTAGCGAAAAAAAAGATCAATATAAGAAAAATTAACTTTCATCATGTTTAACATCAATATTAACATCATGTTTAATATTAAATACAGGTAAAAGAATCATTCAACTAAAAATGCTTGCCATTGGAAATTTGAGGCTTGCCCTGCTTGCTACTTTTCCTTAGAGTTAATGGTGTCGAAGTTTGTTGTTATTTGATTTATATTGTAGATCGCTAAACAAATATCTTAAAAAATGGTTGATGTATTTGTGTAGGCAAACTTTATTAGAAGAAATAAAAGCAATTCAGAAACATTAGTTTTCGTTGGGTTCCAACTGTCACGGTCCCACATAAACTCCTATTCCCAAACCTAGTCTCATGCCGACATCCGACACTTCATATCGCTATCAACCAGTTCTCACAGCTAAACCTTAACGCTCATCTAAACCTAATTTCCTTTCCTAGAAACCCTCGACTGCAACTTCCTTCTCTCTTTGTCTCTTTGTCACTGGTACCACGTACCTCGCTATGCTTCCTCGTATCATCCCCTCCACCGTCCTAGGCCCATCCGCTTCAATAATACTTCTTCCCTTTGGACCCAGAGAAGCCAGTCCATCTCCGAGTCTCCAACTGAAACAACCCGCATTCTCTCAGCCGTTGGTACTCGCTAATAAACATATAACACCTTAACTACAATCGTCCTCGTACTCGTTTTGACCCCACTCAGTGACACCTCGCGCACCCTTTAAACCATCCGCTCAACCGTCACACAACGATGCAAACTCATTAGGAATGTCTCTCCCGGGCATTTGTAATTTCTTATGACACGCTTAATTTTCTCCCTACACGAACAAATGAAATTCTTTTTTTTATTACAATAAACCATCCGATTGTTGTGAATATATAACAGTACTCATGACTATCATTGGAGTTTGTGTAAAAAAAACCGTCATATTGCAGAATCGGAAATAACCAAGTACGACAATTGTCTGAAGAGGCATCCATCTGAAAATCTACGAGCTTACCTGCTCACCAGTCTGGCAGCTCCCTTGAACGGCAGCGGTCAGCGGATGATTCATCAGTTCTGCGACCTCTACGAGCATGCGAGGCACGACCCAACGGAATTCAGCGACGAGGAGTATCAAGTTTACTCTCGATTGCATCTCAAACTCGTAGACGCGTACGTTCCGTTCTAATAGTATTCTCAAGCTGATTTTCGCATAACGTTAAAGTTTCCATCGTTAGCATGCAAGGAAAATTCATTCTTCTAAATTCCTCAAACATATTTAACCCATCTTCGCTTTGAAAAACGCTTGAATTTTTTCTACGTATCCTTGTTAGAGTATTCGTACCTCAATTCGCAAAAAAGGCTTCGATCAATGATAAAAAAAGTGAATACACAGAAAAAAAATCGTTGCGTTCCAACGTCACATTTTTCGAGCTGTTTCCACAATTTGAGAGTTAATTATCAACGTCACGTACATTTCAGGGCTCGACTATTGAAATCTTATCCGAGCAGCAGAAAATCAAGTCCTAGCAGAACGCCGATAAAGAAAAGCGCCGAGACGAAGAGAAACATATTGGAGCCGAGAATGCGACCGCCGCAGGAGCAAATATTGAGCGGCTCTCGTCCGAACACCCTCACCGTGAAGGGTCTCGACAATAACGAGACATCAGTGTAGCATTATGAGTGTCGTCACATACAGCACATGTGACGAGCGAACATTTTTTTCTGACTAACCACCTCTGACCGTTCACGTACCGTGAGACTCTGGTCGATCGAGTGGATCGATTTTTGTGCTTTAAAAAAGAACGAACCAGCTGGACGGAAGCACACGAACGATATTTCGCGTATAAAATATATTGCTCGTCGGAAGTGAAAAACCGACGATCGACGGTTCGATCGGGGCGATATTCGTTTGCCACGATCCGTTTATATTAACGTAGAATGCGCATCGATGATCGTGAGCCATCAGGGACGAAAAAAAAAACGAGATGTTTCACCGTGCGACGTTCAACCTTTATCCGCTCGTCGGGTTCCGAGGCAAAAAAAGCATCGCCTCATCGACTGGAATGTCTGCGAAAATTGACGAAAAAAAAACGTACGGCTGCACGCCGTCTTACGCATAAGTTCCAAAACGAATTGTTTATCGTAAGTAAATGGAATTACCGTAATCGTTCTGTCTCTTTTTATTCGTTGAAATGAAATATCACGCATTTATCGGAGTCCTGATAGATAAGTATTTTGTCCATGTAACATCGAAGTAGCCTTCGTTCTTCAGTGATACCAGAGCATTGTGAAATACGATTTTATACTTTCTGGGTATCGGAGTGGTTCTCATGTGACTCAACCATTCCATAGTCTGTTGAAAACAAAAAGACACACATATGACTGATTAGTAGAAACGAAAGTGAAAAACACCCGTCAATTGTACGAGTGACTTTGTGTATAAATGACGAGGAAGCAAAAAAACAACGCGACAATTTTGAAGAAAAACTCACTTGCGAAATTATGTCTTTCCAATATGCCGTTTGGACGATACTCGCCAAAGCTTGAGGAAATAACTTTGCTCTTGTCTCGTGCGACGTTACGAGGGCACGATCGTTCAACAACAAGCAATCCGTTGCTGACATACAAACGACGCTGATGAATAAAATTTCACACAAGAATATCGCCGTATTGATGCTCCCTTCGTTTTCCTTGCACTCCGCCATTATGGATCCGATTCTACGCATGAGCTCCAACGTCCAACACGCGTTTGACTTTTCTAGCCTCATCTCCGGCAGAATTCTTTGCAATCGTTCGAGCAGGTACGAATGAATGCTAGCAACGATAACAACAAAAATAATATACTACGTATTTTGTACATTTTACGCGTTATCGATTCAATTAATTTTGTACGTAAAACGTACAAAATTCATTAAATTTACAAAAAAAAAACATTTTTTGTACATTTAATTTACGTGCAACAAAGATAATCAATTTTGTACGTTTTACGAATTATGATTGTTTTTAAGGTAGTCCTATCGCCAGGATTCAATCGATAGGATTTTCATAATTTTTTTTAAGCTTCACTAAATATATTAATAATCGTCTCTGTAAAATTTTAGGGTCGTTTATCGACCTAATTACAGAGAAAAGAAATATTGAAATTGCGTATTTTTGTGTAGGAATTCCGAGACGAGATACGAAAACCCAATTTCCGGTCGCTACAAAAGTGTATATAATAGTGGGAATCCGTCAGATTCTTAAAAATGATCAGATTTACATACTTAACACTTGTAGTGATTCAGTGCTCTCAGAAAAAATTACGCTTATTGACCTAATTTTTATGTAATATCAAGTTTAATTTGAACTTCCGGTATTGGATTTATTACCACTAGCTACGATAAAGAGACGTGACAGCAAGGCAACAGCTGACTGTAGCCTTAACCTCATCTCACTCATTCGAATTTCCACACATATTTCATTTTTTAACGACATATTTCGCCGACACAAATTTTCCACGCTTTTTATCAGTCGTGGCCCGAATGCAATGCTTTATATTTCCCGCACCTGATATTGTTTAGACAGATCGACGTTGAAAAGCAGGGAGGTTAAACTCGCCTGGTTGAGTAAAAAGAGACGGAGATAGAACCAATATTGCCAAATATCAAACCTAGAAATGCTGCGCGAATCGTTGGAATAACTATTTTTTCATTTTTCTAATTAAATATAAACATTCATTTCCTTAATGATATTCATATTAAATAGATGTATAATTAATTTTATGAGTGAATCACTTTTGAATACGAAAAAAAATTGTCAATTGGCCGTGAGGAGTTCCGATACCAAAATCGAAATGGTTGTAGACGATTGGAATTCATTTCACCGAGAGATTAATTTAGGATGCATAAACTGTCCAAAAATGAATCCATTTCACCACATGGTTTCGGAGATTTTGAAGATTCAAGTTGAGTTTTGTTCGAGTATCATTAATGAACCCCGTGGAGAAAGCGCTTAATTTTTTAACACGACATTCCTGAAACTAATCGCAGTTTGTTCATTTTTTTTTCATTAAATCGAAGCATTATTTTAACCCCTACAGCCCTATAACTAGTGTTTACGAAGTGCAACGTGTATTACCAAATGGATGAAGGTTGACGTTGAACCGTCATGGCACGTGGCATTTCGTAAACACTAGTTATAGGGCTGTAGGGGTTTAAATAATGCTTCGATGTAAATGAAAAAATTAACAAACTGCGATTAGTGTCAGGAATGTCGTGTTAAAAAATTAAGGGATTTCTCCACTTGGTTCATTAATAATACTCGAACAAAACTCAACTGGAACCTTCAAAATCTTCGAAAGTATGTGGTGAAACGGATTCATTTTTGGACAGTTAATGCATCCTAAATTAATCTCTCGGTGATATGAATTTCAATCGTCTACAACCATTTCGATTTTGGTATCGGAACTCCTCAAGGCCAATTGACAATTTTTTTCGTATTCAAAAGTGATTCACTCGTAAAATTAATTATACATCTATTTAATATGAATATCAAGCTTTAAAAAAATATGTATTTTTTTCGATGCACAAAATGGCCGACTACTCGAAACTTCTTGAAACAGCTTTTTTCCAATTGGCGTGACAAATAACTTTAACAATTTTCACTCGATTTACTTCAAATTCAAAAGTTATGTTCCTCATTGCATTTCGCAGAGAAGTACGTACGGAATTTCTGATTAATCGAAAACTTTTTATCTGATGAACAGTTTATGAGCAGTTATAACGAAATGTTTCACTGAAAATTCATTTCTTAAGTTCAAATACCTACAACTTTTGAATAAAACAATATTTTTTTAATTCCGTGCGTACTTCTCTAGGTATTCTAATGTAGATTAACGAGAATTTTTGTTTTTTGTTCTAGGTAAAAATTGTGGATGCTAAATGTCACGCCGAGGAGCGCCGAAAAAAAAACGAAAATATAAGTAGTCGGCCATTTTGTACATCGAAAAAAAAGATATATTTTCTGAAAGCTTGATATTCATACTAAATAGACGTGTAATTAATTTCATGAGTGAATAACTTTTTCATATGAAAAAAAATTGTTAAATTCGCACATGATTTCATACCCGTTACTGTGACCCAAGTCCTTAAACGGTTTACACATGGAAATTTTAGTTATTACAATTTTTTTGCATATGTTAAAAATATGAATTGTACAAGTTTCAAGTATGATCAGTAGTATGACTAGTGTGAATCGCTAGGACTACCTCAAAAGATGAAACTTACGGCGGTGTTGCGGCCGATGCGCGAATAATTTCGTTCATCCAGCTCAGCGGTGTAACGTCGTGCTTCTTCAGCACAAGCTCGGCCCGAATAACAATCGCTTTTCTCAATTTATCGGTCGTAACGTCGAGCCAAACGCTGGGCAAAGTCATTCGCTCTAATTGTTCGGTGGTCAATTCAAGCGCGGCCCTCGTGTACGTTTGAAATATTTTGCCGTCGACGTCGATACGATCGATCAATTTCTCCAGAATGCTCGTGATCAAGAATCTGTTGTCGCTGTGAATCAATTCGTCTTTGAGAGCTTTCGTAAAGCATTCCATGATCGCGTCGAACATCCCCACGGCGTTTTCATTATCGAGAATCGCTTTTTCGAGTATATTGTTGACGGTTGCATCCAGAAAAGGGCCCAAAACGACGGATCCAACGGCCCGACAAACGTCGTCCAATTTTTCGTAAATATCCAAGCAATCTTGAAATTCCTCGGGATTGGAAAGCGTCGCGCGCGTTTTCGTGAGCAATGTCAAATGTTTTTCCAAATAATCCTTGGCCGACGGTGATATCGGGGCTTGGTGACAAGCCAGAGCAATACCGTATTTCCGCGTTTCCGACGAGATCTCAATCGCCGCTTCGAAATTGCCAAATACTATCGGTGGCAAAGCCTTCGGATATTTGTGCGAAAATATTCTCATACACTCGGCAACGACGTATTTCTTGTCCTCGTTGCGCGATCGCTTGTGATGTCTTATGTATTCGCCAATCGCGCGAAGAGGACTCTTCTCCGAGAGGTATTTGAAGTTGCCCGGTTCACCGTGGGGCCATCGATATATGCCCGTACGAAAACTGTACAATTCCTCCTCGACGGAGTGCCTCAGAAAATCACTCGCGGCCGGAAGCGACGTTTTATTGATATTCTCGAGAAGCGCTATCCAATAATTCGCCGGTATGTAAGGCAACAGATTTTCCGCTTTCTCGTCTTCCGTCGCGTTTCGATCGATCGTCGCTTTTGGCTTCTCGACACGATTTACAAATTCAAGCGGAAGCACGCACATCGGCATACTCGAAAGCTTGAATGATCGAAGAGCTTTGAACGCCGACTCGACGATTTCCTGTTTCCTCGAGTTCATAGCGTAGTCCCAAAGTTTCGTGAGTACTTCGATCGTCAAGTGACCGTACTCGGTGCTCTCTTGGGAGGGTGTTTGCGGCACATCGCCGAAGAGCTCGCAAACTGCTTGGACAACGATGGTACGAGTCTCCTCGTTCATTTTGGGCGCGAGGACCCGCCACGTTGAACAAATCTCCGTGACGCCCGCCAAGCAGAGGGCCGAGATGCCCTTGAGGGCCAGTGCACTGGCTGCACTTCCGCTCTTTGTGGAGCATCGATTCAGTATCTGCGACAAAAGTGGCACCAACTCTGCACCGTGCTCCGAATGATTTTCACAAATGTACTTCATCGCGCGTGCACACGTCACGTCCGATTGCCACGAACGGTCGGTATTGCTGAGCTCCACCAGAGCCGTCTGAAGATGACGATGGCATCGGGGCTCGACGCTCAACGCTTCAACGTACAATTCTATTGCGAGATAATTGAGAGGCTTTCCCGCCGTGGAGAGCGTCTTCAATGTGTGCATCACTATCGGCACGTTTTCCTTCGATCTCGTTAATTTTGGCAGAGCGAATAACAACGTTTGCGTCTGCGCGATGTCTCGAGTGGTCGATAATTTGTGCAGTACGATGGCCAATATGTGGCCGTCGTTCTTCGACAAATCAACGAGGAGATCACACGTTTTGTCGATTATTCTTGAATCCTTCGTTTCGAGGAATAGTCCCGCAATTACGAGCTTGTAACTGGATAGTACGTAGCTCGGAGATTTCGCTAGTTTCTCGAGCCAGGGCAAGATGGTGTCTGCGTTCGAAGATTCCAGGGAGCTGCAGAGTTCCGTGTAGAATTGGAGATTCGCGTCGAGGTGATGCAAACGCTCGAGCGCTTTTTCCGTCCGTGGTAACTTCGAGGCAGGTCTGCTCGGAGCCTCTGCGACGATCTTGTCGATCAAAAGCGTCGCCAGGTTCAGGGCGCTCGAGGATAATATCGAGGGATACGCCATCCACGGGAGAATCGACGCTATCAATGTGCGAGCGGTTGTTCGACTGTACGACGTCTTTTCCACGATTTTGATACCTGAAGTCAGGATTGATCGTTGAGGGATCATCACAGTGTAGAATTTTCATAAAATCATTTTTTTTTTTTACATTTTTCGATAGTATAGACGGTTGTAAACATGCTGTTCAATGTTTGGGGCGAAATTCGAATTATTGCAAATGATGTCGAAATTTGTCGTATCAAGGCGTAAGAATGAATGAAAGAATGAATGGGAGTTTTTTAAAATCCTGTTATAACGATAAAAACTATATGCATTATTCGTTTGTCCTCACGATGTTGAAGTTTGCATCGTTGGAACGCAACGAAAGTTTTGTAGCCCAATTGTTTTTGACCACATTTAGACCTGAAAAATTACTCAAACGTTTTTCAGGAACCTTACTAGCGATCTTCAGCGTAAATCTGTGAGAAAAGATTCACGATGGTAATGAAAATGAGTAAATAAAAAAATTGAAATGATTTTTCGTTGCATTCCAACGATGCAAACTTCAACATCGTGAGGACAAACGAATAATGCATCTAGTTTTTATCGTCATGACAGGATTGAAAAAAACGCCCATTCATTCTTACGTCTTGACATGAAAATTTTTTATTAGATGTTTCAATCAAGAGTTCTTTTTTACTGTAATTAATATCAACCAATCCACAGATTTTTAGTATTCTTTTGCCGTTGTTAGAAAGATAAAGTTCGTTTGACAAATACACTACCGGCCAAAAGTTTTCGGACACTTCAGATAATTGCAAAACTTTCGATCACTTTGGATAATTGCAAAATTGCATTAGTATAATATAAGTAATTATAGAGAGCTATATAATATCTTCGTAAAATGATAAATAAAATGAACTACCAAGTTTCAACTTAATCGGCTTAATAGTTTTTGAGTAGTCCTGCACGCCAATTTCGATAATCCAGTTTTGAGAAAAAACGCGTTTGAAGTTCACGCCCGCTCCGAATGCGAGCGGTGAAGCACAGCGTTGACGGGCTGTAACGTTTGAAGTTTTTGGAATTTCGCTTTGAAACTTTGAGAAAATATTCTACATATATAGTTCTATCGTTCAAAGAAGAAAAAGAAGAAATCGATTTCTTGATCGTTGTAAATGTATATCCCGCCTTAATAGTTACATTCCGAAACATCATCATTCCATAACATTTTGTATCCCAGCACGAATAATGTTAAGGGGTGAGAGGCAGTCAGAATTTTCAAAAAGTCGATTTTTTAAAACATTTTCTTGAAGTATGATGTTTCGAAAATATTCCCCGAAAATTTCAAGTCAATCCGATGAATAGTTTCCGGGATATCCCACAATTAGTGAAGGGGCGTCGGGTCCCCGTGGTAAGTAGCGGCTGACAAACGCGCAAACGATAATACCCGGGAAGGCAGATTGCTTCGAAGGCAACAACAAATTGATATTTTGGAAGCTTCCACATCGCCACAAGCCCTATTGTATGGGCCAGGAATTGATGATTCGATCTAAGTATTTTTTAAATTAGTATTTCTATACATAAATCAAGTGTAAAATTGGAAAACTCTTTCAGAAATTTTCAAAAATTGATTACTCAAAGACTATGAACTTTAGCAAAATTTTATAAAGAATACGTGCGTTTTAAAATTGCAAAATGTTAAAAAAAAATAATTCATTCCGAAAAACTTTAATTTTTCGAAAAATTGTTTTAACCATTCGCTATAAACAATTGAATGCTCGACTTTTCGGCAAAAAATTGTGATATTCGGATTCAGCGGATCAAAATACATAAAAAAAGTTTAGCGTCATCCATCGAGCTCAACATTTTACGATGATATAATACCGCATCCACATCGAAAAATTTTAAACGCGTTTTTCTCGAAACTATGTTTTTCAAGTCGGTGACCACTATAATTCAAAAACCACTCGATGGATTTTCATGAAATCTGGTGTGCTTATTGATAGCATTAAAAAGTGGTCCTTAATCGAAGGATTTTCATTTTTGTTGGAAGTTTCTATTTTTTTTAACAATAAACGAGCGATTTTTTGGTCGAAAATCGAAAGTTATCTGTCGGAAGTCGCCATTTTGTTAATTAAAAAAAAAACATTCGATTAAGGACTAGATTTATTATTAAACTAATGATTTTTTTTGGTTTTTTGATTTCAGATGATCCAGTAAAATTTTACGATGGTCATCGCAAAGCACCACATGCCGAAGGGGGTCCGACGGAGATGGCGATATTTTTATGAATAATCAATATTTTTCTTTGAAAATTTGTACAAGTCAAGTTGAAATATAACATAAAAAGTCTGTGTAACCACTTTTTTAAACAAACTTAATTACTATTAAAAAAAAATTACTGAAAAATGCTCGTTTTTTCACGCCTCTGATTGCATCTCACCCCTTGATCTCCAAAATGGCTGATGTACGCCTGTCTCACCTGTCGTAACGACATCGAGTAGATATACACTGGGGCATATAGTTATCATTTCCGCCAGCAAGCACGTTAAAACGCTACCGCAGTTGGTCCCGCTGTCCTCGAGAAGAGAACAGACTACATCGAGATTCGAGCGTGGATCACCGTTGTTTCGCATAAGTTCCAGCGTCAGTGACATAAGTACAGGCACGAGTGCCGAGCAAAGCGACTTGTTGCCGTTAGTTTTCGCTATTTCAGCGATCTCGAGGATACGATAGTTCGTGTCGAGGCAAGATTCCAGAGTGGAAGTTCGAAGCCACTGCAAAACTTCGATCTGCAGGTCGAAGGTGCCTTTGGCTCGAGTCAACACGTGCCAGGCTTGCTGCCTACAGCTCTCCGACAGAGAGAGCTTGGGATCGCAGAGAATGTAGAGGAACAGCGGACGCAAAAGAGCCACGTGATGGTCCAACGATCTGTAGAATACATTCATCCTTGGTACGAAAAACTGTTTTTACAAGAATTCATTGACGAATTAATGATTGTGATTTTCACACTTCATGGAATAATGATTTTTTAGCATGCTTTTTCTACTCCAAGAGTTGCCATTTTTTTATAAGTCTGCTCTAAGAGCTAACACCATTGTGCTAGGCTAAACACTTATTTGAGATGTTCAACTTGATGTACAACGAATTAATAAGGTTAATTGTCAATTTGCATTTGGTTCCTCAAAATTTCCACCAAAAAAAGCATAGTTTAAGGGGTTAGGCTACTAAGACAGTTTCGAAAAATTTCACTCGAAATTTGATACACTTATTCAGTGTGGTAGTAGTTTAGTCTTGACCGGCGTTTATCTTTTTAATATATTTTTTTAATCAATTATTAAAATAGTGTTGTCATTTAGCAATGAAAAATAAAATAAAAATTCAAATTTTTTTTGTTATCGCCAATATTATCTATTTTTAGAAAAGAAACTCGTTTTTTTTTGTTTCAGATCAACTGCGTGGCCAAAATCGGGTACACCGTTGAGCCCCTCGCGTTCAAAGGTCCTTCACGAGATTGTTTATAACTTCTTTAATTATTCATATTTTCTTATGAAATTTAGTACACAATTTTGTTAATGTACATACAAATAAATGTCCAACCGATTTTTCAATCATTCTACTTATTCCTTTAAAATATTTTTTTTTAAACAACCCTGATTTTTGGGTTGACATGACGCTGTAGTTTGCATCGTTGGAATGCAACGATTTTCTTTGTTCGTTATCTTTATCATAACCCAAAGCTTTTTCTTTGCAAATTGGAGTCGTAAGTCTCTAATGAGAATTCGTGAAAACGTTTGAGTGACCTCCACAGCCTAAATCGGCAAAACAATTAACCAATTTTAAGGGGCTATACCAGTGTGACACTTAAAAAAAACTATTTTTTTTGTTGCCTTTTTCGACAGTTTATAATTTCAAGAATATCATTATCATTTATATCATTTATATCAATATCATTTTATCTTGCAAAAATCGATAGTTAAATCTTTAAACGTGTTTTTCTCGAAATTATATTTTTCAAATTTGCTGACATTGTAACTCAAAGAGCAATTATCCGATGGACTTGAAATTTGAACTGAGTACTCTTGAATATATTTACTCTACACTGACGTAGGATATTTTTGATTGGATGAAAATTGACGATTTGGCATTGAAAAAAACGACCATTTTATAGGCCAGAAAACAGACTTTTTTTCATAACTACGCCATATTGTTAGATTTTGATATTTTTTGAAAATCCTCCGTCATTGTACAGGAAATACCTTCCAGTTTAACGACAATTTTTCCTTTTTTGGTTTCAGCTACTCAATCGGCCGGAATCGTGCCAGCAGTGGAGGAACTTTTTTGTTTGGCGCCACCGAAGGCAGCGCACAAGTCTCTTGGACCTCAATATTTTTCTATGGAAAGATTATGTAATATTGGTCAGATATAGCCAAATATATTCTTAACTGTCCGAAACATTTAATTAAGTACTTTTCTTCCAAAAAATTCCGGAAAATCACCCAAGTTTTCAGCGTTCACACTGGTATAGCCCCTTAAAAAATGATTTTTCGTTGCACTCCAATTATGCAAACGTCAACATCATGAGTTATCACAGTAGCCTAACCCCTTGAGAATACACCTTGTAACATCATCGAAGGCTATCTCTGTCCATTGTCTACAGGTATCTAATTACGATTCCAAATTTGGTGAAAGCGACCCACCCTGCTTCGCAATGATTCATCATGGATTGCGTGTGAATGAGAACGTCTCTCCAGGCCTCTTTTTTCTGTGTCAAGACTGTAATCAGCGGATGCTGCGGTGTCTTAAGAGTGAAGGGACATACGTATTCGTCTTCGGAGCGGAGCGTCTTCAAATCCAGCGTCAGAAGATTGCATATAGCTGAGGCGACGGCGCCGTAATGTCTGTGAAAGATACGCAATGGAACTCGATGCGACTGAAGTTTGCATCGTTGGAATGCAACGAAAGTATATTTCTTTCGTATACCCGCCTTTTTCAAGCACATTAAGGCGTTAGGCGACAGTAACGGGCATAAAATCATGTGCGAATTCAACCATTTTTTTTCGTATGAAAAAGTGATTCACTCATAAAATTAATTACACATCTATTTAGTATGGATATCAAGCTGTTAGAAAATATATATATATTCGTTTTCGATGTACAAAATGGCCGACTACTCGAAACTTCTCGAAACAGCTTTTTTTACAATTGGCGTGACAAATAACTTCAACAATTTTCACTCGATTTACTTCAAATTTAAAAGTTATGTTCCTAATTGCATTGGGCAGAGAAGTACGTACGGAATTTCTGATTAACCGTAAACTTTTCATTTTATGAGCCGTTTATGAGCAGTTATAACGATATTTTTCATTGAAAATTCATTTCTTAAGTTAAAATACCTACAACTTTTGAATAAAACAATATTTTTTGAATTCTGTACGTACTTCTCTAGGTATTCTAATGTAGATTGACTAGAATTTTTGTTTTTTGTTCTAGGTAAAAAATTGTGGATACTAAATGTCACACTGCGGAGCGCCTAAAGAAAAGATAACGAAAGAAAATATTAGTATTGGTATTGGCCATTTTGTACATAAAAAAAAGTATATATTTTCTAACAGTTTTCATACGAAAAATAATTGTTAAATTCACAGATGATTTTATACCCGTTACCGTGGACTAACGCCTTGAGTGCTGAAACATTTTTGAGAATCCTCAATACTTAAAACCAAAAGTTGGAAAATAGTAATGAATTTCATTGCCTTCCAACGTTGCAAGCTTCAACACCATTGGAACTCGATACATTGAGAGACTTCTCTGAAATGTATCCGGTAAGAATCGCCTGCATTAAACGCTTATATTGTATGCTTGGTAATTGCGCACCTTGCTCTTCCCAGGCATACTGTTAATTTCGACAAGATCGAGGGAATAGCGAGTACGCCAGTTTCCGCGAGTACTACCAACGCCTGGCAGGCTGTGAGGCTTATTATCGCATTGCTGCTTTCGCATTGAGTTAGAAGGTATTTAAACTCAGTTATCTAAAAAAGAAACAAAAATTACTTCACGAACGCTGGCGCTAAATTATAGTAATTCAAAGATATCAATTGATCGATACCTTGGACTCGCTTTCACCATTCTCCACTTTCTCTTTCACCGCACCTAGTAATTTCCATACCGCCTAATTGCGAGAAAAAAACATACTTGGTGTAGTTACCGTCGATTAAATTAAAACATAAAAAAATAAACATTTCTCACGTGCGACACAAGAGTAGGCTTGTTCGAAGCCAATTTGTACTCGATAACGTCCATTCTGGCTATATTCTGTTCTTGGGCTTATAACAGGGCATTTCCTGATGAAAATTTAATGTTATTACTTGTAGGATAAATAACAAGTTTTAAATGTTGAGGAAAATCGGGTACGGTGTTGAGCTCGTACGTATATCGATGTGTTCCTAACCCTGGGCAACCTAACCTCGATACGTGAAGTTTCATTGAAAGGACGGTGGCGCCGCTGCCGAGAATGAAATTTGTCTCAAATAATGGTGATCACGTGACAGACAGCGGCCATTCAAAGAGCGTTGCATTTTGGTCTCGGGAAACTCGTTTTTCGGTGAAATTGAAGGACTTCCGGTACATAGCCATTTTCAAAATGAATTACTCATACAACCGAGCAAAATAAGTCAAGTGTGCACGAAAATTTGTATCGTAAACAATTGATCGATCAGATTTTTAATATATTCATTCGAATGGACATGTTTGGGCCTACCGCACAATATATATATATATA